>APFE031439578.1:259013-271374 GCA_000404065.3 Pinus taeda
TTATACACTCCACTTCCAATTCCTTCTCATCCTTGGGAAAGTGTTTCTATGGATTCTTTTGGGGGATTGCCAAAATCTAGGAAAGGTCATGATTATTTGTATGTTGTTATGGATAGGTTCAGTAAAATGTGTATTTTGATACCTTGTAACAAGCGGGTTACAACTGAACAAAAAAAAAAGTTGTTCTCTTAGAATGTATGGGTTCACTTTGGTTTACCCACTTCTACTATAGATTTATTGGGAATTTTTGGTCAAATCTATGGGAATTGATGGATACCAGGTTGAAGAAGAGCACAACATTTCATCTAGAAATAGATGGTCAGACAGAAGTGGTCAACATGATAGTGATCCAGTTGCTTAGAGGCTATTGCAGCAAACATCCCAAGCTTTGGGATGAGCATTTGTGTTATGTGCAGCATGCCTACAACCGTGCCAAGCACTCTTCTACTCAGAGATTTCCCTTTTGAGACTTGTTTTGGTTTTATACCAAAGTCTCCCTTGGATTTTGTCTTTGGTAAAGACATAGAAATTGATGGACACAATGATGTGGACAAAGCAACCAATTTCATTGAGAAAATCCAAGAAATTCACCAAGCAGTACAAGAATAGCTAGAAAGAAGTCAAGCCAAGTACAAGGCAAGACATGACAAGCATCAGGTTGAGCATAGTTTTCAAGTTGGTGATCAAGTCTAGCTGTACATTAGCAAAGATAGAATGCAGGGTGAAGGTAAGAAGCTAAAACCAATAAGGTATGGACCTTTCAAGATACTTGAAAAAATTGGTGAAAATTATTTTCACCTTGATTTTCCAACTTATATGCAGATCTATTCAGTCTTTAATGCAGAAAACTTGAGATTGTATGAACCTTAATTGATTGAAGATCCGGAAGAGCAAAGTTAGTTCTCTTCTATTGGAGATTTGTTTCCTGAGTATCTCAATGAGTTATAGGAGGACACAGTTCTGGACAAGAAGGTAAACAAGTCCAAGCAAAGCACGATGGATAGAAGTTAAACAAGTGAGGGAGTTGTATCCTCACTTGATCGATGCCTAAAACCAACATTTGATGGTCCAAAATCTTTTTAGTGGGAAGGTGTGATCCAAAATGGATCTTGAATAAAACCTCTAAGTCTATGTCTTCAAATATGTTAACAAAGGAACTTAGACTCGACATAGTTATAAAATATAGTATGGTGGAGAAACAGTGAAAGAATGGCAGAAAACCCAAGTTAAAGTGAAAGTAGAGAAGCGCAACCTTAATGCCCTAGAGCCGTTGGATCTACGGGATCAACATACAATATTGATATCACATCGGGAGAAAGCAAGCAGTGTTAACGGGCCTTAGTATTAAGAGAAATGTGATAGCGATACAAGTGAAACAATGTGAACCATTGATCGAGTGCGCAAATCAAAGGTCCAGATCAACTACCAATATCGCATCACATGGAACCAAAGGGAGGACTTAACACAGGAAAACCCGAAGGAGTTATGAAATAAAACAATGAAGGGTTTGAGTTCTGTGGTAAGTAGTATTTCGGGTGGGCTTGAGGCAGTAAGCAGTACTGGAGAGGCTTCGCCCGATTCCATACACCGGCTGACATGTAGCACATCGTAGGAGAGAGAAAACTGCTTTTGCGGGCGGGTAATCTCCATGCAAGTGGGCCATCTGAAATGACTGTCATCCATCGGATTGAAGATCGTAGATCAATGGTGGAGATTGCATTGCAATATCGCCAAAGGGAGGACTTACCAAGGGCTCGAGGACTTACAATATACAATCGCTGATATCAATATTGCATCGTAGCAGTGCATCACAGCAATACAAAGGAGCCACTATGTGACATGCGACATGTGATAAAACAGACCCAAAAGGATTATATACATAGTTTCATAAATTTTGAGTTCCGATAATCAGTTTTGTTGTCGGGATTTCTATGTATTTCTTTGTATTCTGATAATATTGTATATAGACCAAACATGCATTATATCAGGGATTTGTTCAGAGGAAGACCGAGCGATCGGTTTCACCGCACCCGCCGATCCTTCCATTTCTAAAAGGAGTTCTTTGTGCCTTAAGAGTTTTAACATAACGTGTCCAATGCTGAAAAGGGGGATGAAGGGACAAAATCCGGGAGGTAGAGGGCCTGAAAAGGAAGGTGAACAAACAGAGCCGGGAGGTTTAAGAACCATCCCATGTCAGCAGAAGAGAGAGAAGAGAGCAAGAGAAAGCAGAAGACAGAGATCAAGAGGGAGAGTTTGTGCACTCTTTTAGACTCGAGGATTTCAAGAAAATCCCTGTTATTTTGTCACTGTTGTGTTGGATAATCAAGGAAGCCCTAACCAAGACTCTAGTACTTAGAAGTCCTGATTTTTAGAAAGATTTTATAATTTTTTCTTTTGCTTCAGAACACACCATTGCAGCAGTCTTGTTGCAAAAGAATGACCAAGGATATGAACAACCAATTGCATTTTTTAGTAAATCCTTAAGAGATGCCACACTCAAATACAAAATCATGGAACCACAAGAATTATCTTTAATAAAGGCTATCAAATATTTCAGAGTCTATATTTTGTATTCTCACATTATTGCTTATGTTCCAAATTCAGTAGTTAAGGACATTTTGACACAAAATGGCCCTGAAGGAAAAAGAGGCAAATGGATTGCCACTATATTGGAATATGACATAGAAATAAAGCCCACTAAACTTATCAAAGGCCAACTTTTAGCCAAACTCATGGCTGAATTGAATTGTCAAGCCCTAGATATTAATTTCATTGGCGCCCTTGATGATTAGGAAGAGATGGTGACTCCACAAATCAGTGAAACTTTTATAGATTCACCCTGGTATGCAGATATCATATTTGTATTACTAAACTTAGCAGCTCCTCCAGGTTTAACAAGAAGTAAAGCTAGATTTTTGAAAATGAAGTCATTAAATTATTGTATCATAGATAATGCTTTGTTTTGGAAAGACATTAGTGGTATTATTTTGAACTGTTTATTGAAAGATGAAGCTGATAAAATTATTCAATAATTTCATGCAGGAGATTGTGGAGGACACTTGTATTGAAGACTACTGCTGGAAAAATTATGAGGGCTGGTTTTACTGGCCCACTCTATTTGCAGATGTTAAGAAACATGTGACCTCCTGTCATAAGTGCCAGATATTTTAGGAAAAGAGAAAACTTTTACCCTTGCCTCTTAAACCAATGTCCACAGAAATACCATTTCAACAATGGGGGTTAGATTTCTTTGGATAAATACACCCGGCCTCCTTAGCTCAGCATAAGTGGATTTTGACAGTCGCTGATTATTTTACCAAATGGATAGAAGTCATCCCTTCTAGACAAGCCACAAACATTTTCATTATCCTATTCCTAGAAAATAATATCCTATCAAGATTTGGATGCCCCCAAAAGCTCATTACTGATAATGTAGCTTCTTTTAAGTCTAAGAAAATGATATATTTATGTAACAAATACCACATCACCCTTGGCCACTCCATTGGCTATTACCCTCAAGGTAATGGACTTGCAGAATCCTCTAACAAAAGCTTGGTCAATATCATTAAGACATTACTAGAAGACAACAAAAAGACATGGAACAAAAAGTTGGTCAATGCCTTATGGGCAGACAAACTAACTACCAAGAAGTCCATTGGTAAATCTCCCTATCAGTTAGTATATGGAATGGATGTTGTTTTTCCATCACATTTGGGAGTGCCAGTGATGAAACTAATTAAGGAATTATAGGTGGAACCAAATGATATCCATAGAAAGATAAATCAGATCATACACTTACAGTAGACCAGAGAAGAAGTATATGTAAAATCACAAGTAATCCATGACAAATCAAAACGATATTTGATAAAAAGACCAAAGCTGATGATTTTTACATAGGTGAAAAAGTTCTTAAATGGGATTCAAGAAGAGAATACAAAGACAAACATGAAAAATTTGACTTCTTATGGCAAGGGCCTTATGTCATTTATGGTTACAGAGTTAACAATGCTTTTTTTCTTGAGAGAGATAGATGGATCAGATCTAAAAGGAGGACCTATCAATGGTAGAATGCTTAAGCATTGTTTTTCCACAAATTAACAACAATTCACTTTACTTTACTCATTGTACATAACATTGCAGAGTTTAGTTGGGATTGGATGGTGATCTATTGAAGTTGAAGCCCAGAGAGAAGGCCCTAAGCTTTTGAGGTTTCACCATCATAAGTATGAATAAGGAAGAAATCACAGAAGAACAGTTTACAGGGTAACTGTAATCAAAATTCAAAGGCTACTGATCATAAATTTCTACATTTCACCACGAAATTCCATCCCCATGTGGAGCCACTGTTAGGGTCCTACGATAATGGGATTCATAATTTTGAATTGGCTATAATTAGTCTTGTGATATTGTACATACGTTTTCTTTCTGAAAAATGTTTTCCATATTAAAAATTAAAAAATGTAAAGAGGGTGTGTCCTAAAAGAAACATCAAAGGACAAAAACAATAAGAAAAGTGAAAAATATGAACCCCACACAAAAATAAATCATGAAAGTGTGCAAGTCTAAGCGCCACTACTTTTTACTTTATAGTGCAATATAATGGTTGTGTGTAGCTTGTCACAAATTCCACAACCCATGATAGTCAAACTGCATAATCTTGACTACTTCATGCTTTAAATTTCATGTTTGTAGATAGAGAATAAGGATCTAGCCAAACTATTTAATCTTGGTAGATCAGTAGTTAGGTAGAGAAATAAAATGTGCTCATAAGCTTAATCTGAGCCACTGGAAGATATAAGGTTAGAATTAGATAGTTTGTTTGACAAAAGAAAAGGAAAGAAAGGGTATGCTAGCTTAAATGCACCCAATAAAGTGAAGAAAAAATGTTAGGGTAAGTAAAGGGTAAGTAGAAGAAAGGTTGCAGAAGTACAAGTTGATTGAAGCATAAGCACATTATCATGCTTAATCCTACGTTTCAGTGTGCAGGAGTAGTTATGAAAGTGAAAGGATGTTCACAAGCTCATTTAATTAACTTCCCCTCATTTCATTTAACCCCCCACTATATACTTACTAATTTCCCCACTATCCCATCATTTCTTAAGAAAATACCCTTTTCCCTTCATTTTGACCCTTATCCCTTGGTTTCACACATTTCCCTAGTAAATTACCCTTCAAAGGTCATTTTCCTACCCAAAACCCCTTTTCCCTAGTGTGAAAACCATTTCCCTTTGAAAAAAATTATTTTCCCCTTATTAATTTCCCTATTTTATCTAAAAAACCCATAAAACCCCCCTTGTCCTAAGTTTAAATTCCCCCTCCGCATTTACTTAATTAACTCCACCATTCATATATTTCCTGAAAAAACCATTTAAACCCATAAAACCCCCATTATCCTAAGTTTTTTTGCCCCCTCGCTTTATTAAATTAACTCCACAAAATTCACGTTTTCCCGACAAAAACCTTTTTACCTACCACCCTTGGTGCGGTTAACAAACCCTGCTAATCTCTGCCCCTTTTCCATCCATGCATCTCGATCACATGACAGCCCTCGGATCACATACTTCAAAATCCAACGACCACATCCATATTTCGCGCTCCCGATATCTGACAGTTAAAAGCCTAAGAGCATGCGAGACTCGTGGTTTTGCTCAAGCCCCTTTCGGTTATGTGGCAACTTTGGGTTAACTTGCAAGCTCTCATGGAAAAATCACCCGACTGCCAAAAGTAGTGTGATGAACCTTAATACTGCCTCCCTACATAGGATGAAACCATCCACTATTCATTATGCAATTCCGCACCAATTCCAGCCATTACCCGTTAAAATGCCAAAGACCCTTGTTTTCACTTGTTTCGCTCGTTTTTTCACTGAAATCTGCCTAAGCCTTCCTACGCCACCATGAGCATATGCAACCCAATTTAACCACTTATTACCTCCCAAACACATTATGGACTCTGTCCATAGACTTTCCTATTCCCTGAAGCCATTTTCACCTCCTTGTCAACCTGTGTTTTTACTAATAATTGTTTTATTTTGCAAATGATTAGAAGGCTAAAATCTTGAATAAACAATTTTGATACTAGTTCCAAAACCTATTTACTCCAAGATTCATAAGGAAATGTATTCAAAAAGCTTTATTTGGAAAGAAAAGACAATTATCACAGAGCAGAAGGAAACAATTTACACAGTAAATGTTAAAACAAAGATGAAATCATTTTTACCAGCACAACAAAATATTCTTACAAACTACTCTCCAATCAACATTATGTATTCTACATAGTAAAATTCATTTTTACTAAAAATACAGAAGCATGAAAGAGTGAGTAAGATTTACAGTAAAAGGTAAAAATGAAAGCAGGTGACAGAGCATACAGTGAAAAGACTAAACAGAGGAGGCAGATGAAAGTGTATAAGATGAAAGGCCATAAGTAAATATGACATCCAACGTGAAGACCAAACAACCAAGCAGCTTAAAGGGAAAAAGATCAGAGACTAAAAGACAACAGAACCTAAATAACAAGGACAACAAACAGAAATTCAATAGTTGTCTCTATCTTCTTGCATGAAGATACTTCCTTTTCCTAGATTAGTTCTCAATGCAGTTTGAGATATTTTGTAAATTCTTTTTGTGTAAATACTTCATAATTCAAAGTATTAAGTGTGGATTGCTATACATTTGTAGAGTTATTTTGATCTTAACCTAAGGGTGATTGTACCAATTTTCAAGTCAACAAACCGGAGCAAGTAATAAAAAGATTGTACTACAGGATTCATGAGATGAGCTATTATAGTGAAGTATATTCTTTGTCTGATTTTGTTACTTTCTTATGTGTTTCATAAACATAAGTGTTATCTAAAGTTGAGTGAATTTACTAGAAATTTAACTCAGAATTTTTTTAAGTACACTTTGTTTTTCATAGTTAATCATTTATATTTTTTCCTCTGATATCCAGATTTGAGAACCCTTAATTGCTCTCCCATCCTGGTTGACCTATTTCACTTCTCTTCATAATCTGGCCTAGGGAACCCTTAATTTCTCCCTGGATCCTATTGGAAACCATTTCACCATCAAGACATTGAGATATGTAGTAACTCCTCTATCTTTCCCTAGAGACACTATTTTTAGACTTCATCTAGTCCTGTTTGTCTGACATTTGACCCCATAGCCCAATGGTAAAATACAACCCTTTTTCATATAAGTAAGTGATCCCACCACCCAAATTCAAATAAAAAACCCAAGCACAAGCATAACTAGCCTAAAATAAATTAACTAAAACAAAGTTAAATAAAAAAGAGAGAGCCCTCTCTGAGATTAGGAAGGCTAGATCCTGATCTCCAAAGCTGGTTTTGGTTACCTCTATCATTTATTTTTCTGACAATTAGAAGAAATTTTGGAGTGGTAACATGATCAGTGAAATTTTTCTGTACTCATCAAAGCAACACCGCTACATCCTCATTACTACAAATTACTTTACGCAGTGGATAGAAGAAATTCCACTCAAATATGTGAATGATCAGGAAATCATCATCTTCCATGAGCATAACATCATTTCTATGTTTGGCATTCCAAATTCACCAGACTGCTCCTCTCCCTTCCCCTTTATATTCCCCCTCTCTCCCCAGAAGTTATCAGCCTTGCTCTGAGTCTTTCGCCCCAAGTCTGCATCGAGTTTCATATAGCAAATGGCATTAATACTTACAGGAGAGCTGAAGTGAACCAGGCGCCCCCCAACTCCACGCGCAGTGCCATTTACTCCCTCAGGAGTTTTAAGGTGCCCAAGGCGTCCCCAGGCCTTCCCTCTAAGTGCTGGGGTCTTAGGCCTCTCTGCTCTATTGATGATAATGCTGGCTGCGGTTTCGCTCTCAGTTTACTCTCGAGAGACCCTTCTCTGAACTCTAGCAACAGAAAGCCAGATTCGAGGCCCACGCATTTGATAACTTCTCAACACAGTTCGAAGTGGTCCCTGAAGCTCGACAACAGCAACAGAGAGTCAGAGTCGAGGCCCATGCTTCTGGTAACTCCTCATTTCAGTTCAAAGTTCTCTTTAAATACTGACTTGGTTTTGTTAAGCAGCTGCAGAGTTTGGACTCCCTTGAGGTGTCCCCCCTCACTTCTGTGCCCCTCGCACCTTCTTTACCAGTCTCCTCACCTCGTGCTCATCATCTTCAAGCCTTCTCCCCTCTGCTCTGTCTCGTTGTTCCCTCCAATCACCATGGCAGACCATCCAGCCCAGCAGAACCCTCCGGAGCCAGCTATCAACATTGACGGGCTTTTTAGGAAAGACTGCACGATGTGCAAGACCCACACTTTCATGATCAACAGGCTCAGGAGCGAGCTCAAGGAATTGAAGGAGGATTTCGAATCAGACTCAAGATCAAAGAGAAAGAAGCTCGAAAAACAAAAGGCGGAAATTGAAAACTTGCAGGGCAGATGCAGTCACTTGGAGGAAGCTATGGAGCAAATTCGCGCCCTCACTCAAAGTTTTCAAGCTGAGGCCTCCACGAAGGCCAGTGGCGCCCGAAGAGAACCTTTCCCCGACACCTCAGTCACTCAAAAAACTCCTTATGGCATGTAAATTATGTCTGCTCTGTGGGGCATATGTAAGGCAATATAGTCGTTGTTTGTTTAATTTCAGCATTTTGGGCAGAAAAGAGGTTAAAGGGTCTGCGTACCTAGTTTTTCCCCTCCCTGCCATAACTCAGGACCCCTATGTATCTGCTTTAAGTTTCTGATTTTATAATATCAAAAGTATCCGACATTGTTAAAAAAAAAAAAAAATGTATTTCTCATAGTTAAAATTATGTCTTTGCATTGGAAAATGTAATATATTGAAACATTCATCAAACTAATATCTATAGGGAAATGGTTTTGATGAGTCTACAAACATGAACCTTATCCACATCATCAAGAAGACCATCTTCTCTAAACAAAGAAACTTTCACTCCATTTTGGTGAATGATTTATGGGTTGACCAATTCACACTGAAATCTTCTCAGAACACATCCCCTTACTTCCTAGTGCATGGAAAAGAAGCCATCCTTGCCCCTAACATTTACTTTCCTTCTCCCCAAATTTTACAAGAATCCAAAGGAAAACCTCATTTATTAGTTTAATGTAGGATGGAAACCCTTCACAAGTTACAAGAAGAAAGGCTGAAAGCAAAATAAAAATTTTCCCTTCATCAAAATTGTATCAAGAGGTGGTTCGACAAGAAGTCTGCAAGGAAGAATAGCTTTAGTGTGGGCGAATTAGTCTTAAAGCGGGACAAAGCCCATGAGGACAAAGGGAAACACACCAAGTTTTAATCCTCGTGGATTGGACCATTCACTATTCTTAAAAATCTTGTCCAAAATACATTTCATCTATAATCATTAGATGAGAAGATTAACTCTCTCCCTATCAATGGGAAAAATTTAAAACATTATTTTCAATGATGGTCTGGCGCCATGCCCTACACTATGTACATAGTCTTTTCTTGATTGCTTGATTTTTATCTCTATTTTTGTCATGTAAATAAATGTTGTGTCCATGTGTTTTCCGACTTCTTTGTGTGTGGTTGAATTAAAAGAGAGTCTTGTGACACTTCAACATTTGGCTAACCTTTGGTCCATCTTCCTTGTGTTGGTTATATCTTTTGGTTGATAAAGTTCCAATGGAAAATACGATCCGTCTGTGAGGAGATTTTTGATTAAACCATGAACTTGTGTCTATTCAGGAAACCTTATGCCCACACTTAGTTTTTATGCCCTGTGTTTTCACGTTTATGTAATTAGTAGAAGAGGAGAAGGGGAAAATATATAAACAAGCAAACCTAAATCAAAGGTATATATATGCTTATCTAAAGGAACAACCTCTCCTACTATCAATAAATATGGATCCCTCTTATGCCCATAAAATGAATAAGTTTTGATGCACAGTCCTATAAAATAAATAAATAAAGGCGAAAGAAGAGAAAGGCTTCTTGCATAGAGAAGTGAAGCAAGAAACTTTGTCAGGGTACTGACCAGGCTCACTAGTAGTGAAGCAATGTTGTGTTCCTATAGTGACTTCATTAAGGGTAATGTCTAGGCCTACTAGTAGCAGAGCAACACCAGAGATGAAAAACCATACTCTAGAAATCTTAATCTTGCAAACTTTGACACCCTTCCCAACTCAAAACATTGTGATATTGTTAAATCTTATGTTGTATTCAACTGAGAAAGGTATAATGGGACCATGTTTATTCACAGGGTAAGTGGGGAGACCAAAATAACCTCCCTGATGAATTAATACTCCCCGAAGAGCCAAGACCTTGCATGAAAGATTTAACCAAGGAAAATAAGTTGGAATTCTACCAGTGTGTCACCAAGCATTGTCACTACTACAACACCCTCCAAAATTTTTGCCTACACTCAATTTTGGAGCCTTACTTGGTCTTGTACATTGTCATTGCAAACATTGAAACTCATTCCATGTGTTTTCTTGAAGTATTTAGTCCCTTTTGCAAGATAGGAAAAATGTCATCTTTTTGCATGTTAGCTATCGTATAATTTGTATAAGCCAGTTTTGGTGGTTTCAAGGGGTCTTGTTTATATAAATGAGTTTTTCTAACATTTTAAACATCTATCGTACTCATTTATAAAGTTTTAATCACTATCACACAAGTGTCATCACAGTCGTCGCAAAGTGTATCTTTACTGTCACACTTGTCATAAGTGGTCGTAAAGTTGTCACACTCAGGAAAGTTTTTTGTTCACATGTCCAAGATGATCTATGTTGTTATGTCACTAGTTACTATAAGTGCGTGATCATAGTCAAGTCTTATCACTGTTCACAACAGCCTCACTGATCCTGCACTTAGTAAATTTGCGAAAAAACTTTCTAACCAAGCAACCTAGCCTCACTTTTCCTTCTTGAACTATGCATTGCATAGTCTCAGCCCTCTAGTTGTGGCCTTGCCCCTTGAAACTGTGCGAATTTTTATTTCCTGCCTCCCAAGACTATTGCACTATGCAGTTCTAGTGATCAAGCCCGAGCTCTGGCTCCCAGATTGCACAATCCATCTTCCTAGCCTAGCATCAACTACACATTGCATAATTCCTAGCCTCAAGCTCAAACCTTGAGCCCCTCAGTTTAACAATTACACAATGGCCCAGTCTCTTCTATCTTTTGAAATTGTGCAATGGGCTGATTCAGTGCCCATCGCCTCAGCCTATCGAATTGACCTTGAAAATTGCATAGTTTTCTCCATCATCCAAACCTTCACTATGTGTTGCACAGTCTCAAGGCTCAAGGCTCACCCCTAACTGCTTGAACTATGCAATTGCACAATCACTGATCCCCTCTCCCATCTTGTTACCCACTTTCAGCTAAGTCAATGGATCAACATGTGCTATCTTAGACTAGGGGTTTTTATAGGACTGATGTCATCTCGTCATGAGTGAATTGCAGATGCAGGTATCTTATCATGCCATGGCAAGGTGATGAAGAAGGAGATGAAGAAGGGTGATATGAACTTAAACTGGAATGAAACAAATTACAAATATAACCATTAATACATATATGCAGTAGAAATAACACTTCATTTCATAAATATTAAATACTGAAATATGCTTACAAATAGAATGGAAATAAAACTAGCTCAGGTGATGGTAGCTTATCTATGAGAAGAGATGTGGCGGCTACATGCCTCTAAACTGTGTTACAATGAGGCTCAAGGGCTTATTTATTATTGAACAACAAGTGAAAACCGTAAACAACCAAAACCTTAACCCCAGGAGATGGAACGCCAAGAGTTTGTGGGCCCTGTTGGGGTTAGTTGGGCAACCAACTTCTCGAGGTCATAACTTGGTCATATTATCTTTGTTTGGCACGTACGATACCTTTCTAGAAATACCTATGAGTACCACAATATTTGTGGTAGGCCCATACCTATCTGTGGCTATGGGCTTGCTGTGGACCTAAAAAAAACTTCATTTAGGGGGTCAAAATTGCTTTGGAAGTTCAGGACCCAAAAAAATACTAAATATAGTAAATGTTGCAATAAACAAGGAAACAGATGAAACCAACAAGAGGTCTAGGTGGAATAGGCGGGTGGACACCAATATCCACCTGGACCAATCCTCCCTCCTTAGGAAATAATGGCCCCCATTGCGTGAAGAGCCTCAATGAGGTGAGGAAATTTCTATTACACTTGGTCCCTAGTGAACCACTTATCCTGGTGAAGGAGTTGGCCTACTTTGAAAAACTGATATAGTTAGATCCTTTGTTGGCAAGCATTCTTGATCTATGTGTCCATGATCTGATTAGTTGGGGCATGTTGCATGCAGTCTGGGTTTAACTCTGTTGGTGTGAGATGTTATAAAATGTCAGATGTGTCCAAC
>APFE031439578.1:274669-292354 GCA_000404065.3 Pinus taeda
AGTTCAGAGGCATGTAGCCGCCACATCTCTTCTCAGAGATAAGCTACCATCGCCCTAGCTGGTCTATTTCAATTTCTATTTGTAAGCATATTTCAGTATTTGACAGTAATGAAATGAAGTATTATTTCTACTACATCTTTTTCTATATGGTTATCTTTGTATTTTTTTGGGTTCCTGTTTAAATCTGGATTAGTATGGCCCATATCAAAGCAGGTGAATTTTGCGGTGGGGTCTAGCAAGGCACTCCTACAAATGAAGTCCCATGCCACAAGAGTCGAGCATAGTGATCAGTGCCATGACTTATGGTTGGCTGAGGTAGTTTGCAACATTATTAGTGCTGCCATTCTTATACTTAATGTTCAAATGGAATTGTTGCAGGTATGCGGACCATTTATGAAGGCAATTATTCTGCAACATCCCTTGTGTCTATATGAACTACAGGGGTCGGTGGTCTGTGTGGATGACAGATTCCTTCCCCATAATGTAATGCTTCCATTGATTGTAGGCCTACACAATGGAATGCATTTCTTTGTCATAGGTGGGATACGTTTGGACTGTGTCTAAAAGTGTCTCACTGTGGTAAGCCACTGCATGCCCCCGCTGAGTAAGAACTACACCAATAGTTAGAGGCATCTGTCTTAATCTTAAATGATTGTTGCAGGTCTGGTAATGTGAGCACCAATGCAGACCAAAGGTGATGCTTCAACTTGGCAAATGCCTCCTGTTGGGTTTAGGACCAAAATAACTTTAGTTTTACTCCACCCTTGGTGACTTGACTTAAAGGCTAGGTGATATGAGAGAACCCCAACATGAACCTGCGGTAGAAATTGACAAGACCCATAAAGTTACAGAGCTCTATTAGAGTGGTTGGGACTGACCAATCTCGAATTACTTGTATCTTGGCTGGGTCTACATTCACACCCTACTCATCAATTATATACCCTAGATATTGAACCTAGGTCATTCCAAAAGTGAATTTCTCCAAATTGGCACATAGCTTGTGTTTTCGTAGGATATGGAGGACCTGTTGAATATAGTGGAGGTGCTCTTCTCAACTCTCATTGAAGATCAAGGTCATCTAAATACACCACCAAGTATACATTGGTGAAGGGTCACAAGATGTCGTCCATCAATCTCATGAAGGTTACAAGGGCATTTGTCAACCTGAAAGGCATGACCAATCATTCGAAAAGGCCCTCCTTGGATTTGAAGGTAGTCTTCCACACATCCGAGGGTTCGATAGGCACATGATGATAACTAGACTTAAAATCAATATTACTGAAATATTTTCCCCCTTGATCTGGTCCAAAAGGTCATTAATCCATGGGATTGGGTACTAATTCCGTACAATGATCTTTTTCAATGCCCTATATTTAATACAAAATCTCCAAGTCCCATCCTTCTTCTACACCAATACAATCAAGCTCCCAAAGGGTGATGAACTTAGACTGATGTGCCATTTCTATAACAACTCCTAAATCTGCCTCTTGATCTCATCATTCTTCAGAACAGAGCATCAATAGATCGGTCCATTAGGTAGCAGTGTGCCCAGGGTCATATCGATGGAGTGCTTTACCTAACAGTGTAGAGGCACCCCCACGGGTGAGGATAAAATGTCCCTATACTCCTTCACAACCTTTTCCATCTACTTTTGTTGTGCGGAGTAGCTTTGTCTAGAAGTTGTGGCCATGACATTCTTCTTTCCCTAAGTACAAATCATAAGGAAAACAAATTTCCTGGTCTATGAAATGATATTACTTCATTTCTTTGCAATGATCAAAGAGATGGTAGTAGGCAGTGCTACCTTCGGTATCCTGTACAATTTTTTTCCCAAAGTAATAATCATAGAGCATCACTTTTAGGTGGTCGTTGAAGGATTTGGGAAAAGTTGTTCATCATCGTATTCCTCTTTTGCTCAAGGGCTTATTCGAGCAAGATTTTGAAAGGATCTCCTACTCCCTATTATTTCTTTTCTTCTGCCATGGGAGGCCCCTAGGATTTGTGAGGCTAGTCTTGCAAAGGTTCGACTAGTTCGAGCCATAACTCCCGACCTTGTTGGGGACATGCAAAGAAAAACAAAGAAATAACAGATCACTTTGATACCACTGATCAGAACTTAAACAGGAATACAAAAAATTACAGATATAGCCATAAATATATATTCAACAGAAATAACATTTCATTTCATAAATATCAAATATTGAAATATGCTTACAAACAGAATGGAAATAAAACCATCTTGGGTGATGGTAGCTTATCTCAGAGAAGAGATGTGGTAGCTACATGCCTCTAAACTATGTTACAATGAGGCTCAAGGTCCTATTTATTATTGAACAACAAGGGAAAACCCTAAACAACCAAATCCTTAACCCTAGGAGATGGAGCACCAAGATTTTGTGGGCCCAGTTGGGGTTAGTTGGGTAGCCAACTTCTTGAGGTCATAACTGGTTCATATTATCTTCATTTGGCACGTATGATACCTTGTTCAAAATATCTCTCTAAGTAATATAGGATTTACGGCACCTCAAAAAAATTCCTTTTAGGGGGTCAAAACTACTTTGGAAGTTCAAGTCCCAAAAAACTTCTAAAAATAGTAAATGCTACAATAAAAAAGGAAACAGATGAAACCAAAAGGAGGTCTAGGTGGTATAGGTGGGTGGCCACCAATATCCACCTGGATCAAAGGGAAACACATTGAAATACCTCTCTGTAATTGAGTATGCAAGCTAATCAACCGAGAGAAAGCAAAGGGGCACTTGTTTGCAATCACAACTCAAGACTCGAGATCATTCAAGACTCCTAACTATCAAGTGATACAAAGGTGGATAAAAGAACACTCTCAAGAAGACACATAAAAAGGAGCAGAAATATTGGCTTGACATTCACATATCATCAAGAATTCCATGTCAGCGGTGTCATGTCATGAGTTGCCACATGCCATGCCATATTGTGGATGATTTGAATTATCTATTCGAAATGTATTGAAAAGCAGAAATCCACAAGACACATTCTGAATATGAAGAGTCATGTAAAGTCAAAAATTCATAGGAATTCAAAGTGTCATGAGGGTAGTCAAAGAGTCACAAGGAAGGTGAAGCATCACCTCATTGGTTATATATACACCCTCATTATATGAGGAAAGGACTTTCACCTTGGCTCCTCCCGCATAAATTTAGATACACAAATTAGTTGTTTTGAGGAGCAAGGAGTGGCTCCAATGCTCCTTTATTGGAGCTAGTGATGTTCATTATATACATGTGTCTTGGAACTTTTACTTAATATAATAATCCCCATGGATAGCACATTATTCATGCATGGATTATGAATATTTGTAAGTCTATTATGTGGATGTTTTCAATTCATTTTTGCTTTCATTTGTGCTAGAGTAGTTGAACTATTTCGGTTATTTTAGTACTTATCATATTGAGAATGTGTTGTAATGGTTGCTATTTTTGTCACATACTTATGGACTATTACGCTAGATATTAGACAAATATCTCTTGTTGATTGATTGTATTCATGCTAGAGGAATCCTTCTTGGTTATGTGTGTATCTACTAAGGTGGTACTATTACCTCTTTCTTAGAGGCTCACTTTCTTTTCTCCCTCCGTAGTAGAAGAAAGTTGACACACTTACATCCGAACATCCACCATGCACACTCACATTCTTTTCGAAGGCACATTTTCATTCCTCTCTCTTGTTGATAGTTAGAGCCAAGGAAAATATTTAGGAAACCAAAAACTAGGCGATATTTTGGATGGGACTCATATCCCAAATGGTGTTAGGTCTAATTGGGAGCAAATATCTGGAAGACCCCCTGAATGTTGGTGGGTCTAGCACCATCAACGAGATCCTATATAAAATCTAATGCAATAGGGAATATGAGCTTTCCTTCACATCACTTCAACCATAAATTTGTGGTTTTCTCCCTTTATGGGTTTCCACTTACATCTAGTGCCTTCATGTGTTGAATGTTATCTGTCTTACTTATGTGAATGATTTTGAATTATCTTCACATATGAAAATGTATTTCCAGTAACTACAAAAGAAACAATTAAGAGCTAAATATATACCTAAATCATAAGTTGCAAAAGAAAACCCTTTAAAGTGGAAACTTAATTCAAATTAAAATATAAGAAGTCTCAATTATTGATTCACCCCCCCAATAAAAAAATTCCAATATATTCATCACACGGTGTTGTTATTTTCCCATAATTATTAACAAACTTAAATAATACCTTATCAACTCCAGAAATAATTAAATATTCATTAAGCTTTGTGGATTTCCCATTCCTTGATGGATTTAATTTTGTTAGTGTCTACCTTAAAACCCTCATGAGATACATTATGACCCAAATATTCCACCTCATGTACCCCAAAGAAACATTTTTGAGCACCCTATCAACATGTTGAACATGATGTTTCCAATACTTGTTGTAGATTAGTATATCATCAAAAAATACTAAAACATGTTTTCTAAGGAAGGGTGTGAAAGTGGAATTCGTCAAATCTTGAAATGTGGAAGGTGCATTAGTAAGGTCAAAAGTCATGACCAAAAATTCATAATGACCTTCATGAGTTCTAAACATTTTTTTCGGAATGTTTATTATCTTAATTCTAATTTGATGATATCCTGAATGAAGATCCAACTGGGTGAAGTAAATTTCTCCATGTAATTCATCCAATAATTCATCAATGACAGGAATGGGAAATTTATCTTTAATAGTGAGCTTGCTGAGCTCTCTATAATCCAGACACATATGCCATGATCCATCCTTCTTGTGCACCAATATTATTAGAGAAGAGAAAGAAATTTGGCTAGGTTGAATTATGCTTGCCTCTAGGATTTTTGTAACCATACATTCAATTTCACTCTTCTCGGCATAAGGATATATGTAAGGTCTTATGTTTGGAGAAACACTTCCTGGAACAATTGAATAGCATGATCATGATTGTGAATAGGTGGGACACCTTTGAGAGTATCAAATACATTGGAATGATTATCAAGGACTCATTGGAGATCTTCAGAAATGGATGACATAGATGTTTGAACATCTAGTGAGAATAACTATGTAATTACCCATCATTTTTCCTTATTCAAAAGATTTTTCATGCCATTAGAGTTGATTATCTTCCCAGGTTTTGTTGTGATACCCCTTAATTCAATTTTCTTTCCTTCCCAAAAAAATTTCAAGAAAAGTTCTTGAAAATTAAAAGCTACCATCCTTAAAGATTGTAACCATTGGACTCCTAATCCAATATTAGCACGACCAACTGGAATGGAAATAAATAGATTATTCAATGCTTATCCCCCCATGGTTAGATTAATATTATGGCACTTTCTTGAGAAATTTATAGTTCCCACATCAGCCCCAAGGGTTACCTCAATTAGTTGAGTCTCGTCGTATAAGCACCTCACGAATGGGAGGTCATAGGGTTAATTATTCTTGACACTCTTGGGGTTAGGCTAGTCAAATAAGTCGATGGGATTTAAAGTGGTCCCTTCAGGTGGATCTGCCTGAGATTGTTTTTGTGGATATAGCAACCACTGATCCCTAGTGTTTGTGAACCACATTCAAAAAATATATAGCTCCTCCATACGCAACCATCACTTGACACTCTAGTGTTGGATATAAAAAGAATTCAAATCCTTTGTTATCTTACACTGAATAAAATTATGGGTAGTACCCAAACCAATCAACATTATTACATTTTCCTTCTTGATATATCCTTCTATCTTAAGAGTTTGAGTGGTAATCCTGCCAATGTATTACAAGATATGGTCAGATTTATTTCTTCTTTTTCAACCCATAGGTTGGTTCCTGGTGTAAATATTATTCTTTTGATTTTTATTGTTCCTTTTCTTCCTCCTCTTCACAATCTGCGTAAAATAATTTCTTCTCAACACACTTATGACCTTTAGTGTATTTTCTATCACAATGATAATAAATCCCTTTTACTATTTTTTCCTCCAATTGTTGTGGTATCAACCTTGTAGGTTGTGGGAGGCTAGGTGTGGCAACATATTTTTAGTTGTGAGTTGTAGACCTCCTTGTTTCTATAGTTTTTCTTTCAACATTTCTTACCACCCTGAATGCATTCTCCAATGACTTAGGTTCCCAAAGGAAAAATTCATTTTCAATGTTATCCTTTAAAGTCCCTATGAATGCATTAGTAATATGCTCCTCTGGAATATTAGTTACCTTGATATTCAATCTTTGGAAGTTCTCAATGTGCTTTGCAACTGAACCCCTTTGTTTGAGATTTATCAACTCAGTAAAGAAGGTATTGCTTTTTATATCCTCATAATGTGCTATCAATTCGTTCGTAGAAATTGTTCAAGTGACAAGTGATTTACAAGAACAAAGTGATTGGGTTCTAAATATAAAGATGCAATGTGTGCCTTTTGTGTATGTTTCACATCATGTAAATCAAAGAACTGCTCCATTTATAGTATCCATGTTCCCGGATCCTTTCCATCAAACTTCCTCATATCGATCTTTGGAATGTGGGTATTCAACCAAAACTTAGAGTCTCTAAGATCATGATTCACAATCCTTTTTTTCTCAACATGAGTTTCATGGAATACCTTATCACCACTAAAAAATATTTCTTGTATCAACTTTGTCAAACCTTCCATGTCTTCTTTTAAACCATTCTTCAGAACTTCTATTTCCCCTTTTATTTTCTCTTTTAAACCATTCATCATTTCTTCCAAAAAAATTTTAGTTTCTCTTTGTGAGAGTGAATTTTTTTGCACTTGTTCCCATAATTTTGATATATCATGTTGCATTTCTTCCTATTCTTCATGCGTCATAGTAGAGTTTTTTGTGGGCTTAATGGGTGTATCATTTTTTTTGTGAGTCATTTTGGAACCAAATAATGATATTATTCTTTTATATTCCCTTTGAATCACTTCAAATTGGTCTTTCAAAAAAAAATTATGCAATTTTAAAAATAAAGTTTGTTTTTAAGAGCTTGATTTTGAGCTTGTTGATCTGGTTGACCTTGAAACTATTGTATCTTTGTGGTTTTAGCCTCCCAAGATCTGAAATTTTGTCTTGTAGTATCACTCTATGTCTTCTTTCCAACCGCATGAGCTATACCAATATTGGATTCTTCAATGAAAAGTTATACCAAATATCCCATGATGACCTAACTATGGACTGATTAAGTAAAGTGAACTTGTATGGAATGACATGTGTCATTACTTTAACCTTAGACCCTAAAACTCATACCCAAAAAACTAAAATTTGTGAAATTTCAGTCACTTTTTACGGAATTCAAATATTATTCTCAAAGAGAAAGTTATAACGATGTTCCCTGGGACACATGTTTGAGACTAAGTGTTGGAGCATACAAAAACCCTAACTTCATTGGACCATATCTATGAAGATACAATGAACGAAGGTCTGAAATTTTAACCAAATGTTAATCAATGGCTTTACTCCACATGTTAAAAATTTCATACTCTAAAGCTTCACAGAAAAATTATAGAAAAAATGTCATGATGACCTGTTTGGAGCAGCAAAACCTTAGGATCAAGAGCTCTAATACCAAATGTTATGTATCCAAATCAAAATAACATGAAAACATATAGATAAATGACTTGATAACAAGTCAAATAGATTGGGAAACCTCCTTTTACATCACATAAATGAACAATTGTTAGATCATTTAAATGAAAAGACCTACTTGGTATATATAGAAGTCTAAAGGGTCAAAATATAATTAGGGCCTACATAACAATAATAATGTAAAGCCACAAAAATAACAATACTGGGCTTCTATGAGGTACAACAATAACAATATTGGGGCTACACTAGCATTATAGGGACCTAACACTAATCCCCACTAGTTCTTCTTGTTACTTATGCATTCATTGAAATTTTTATTTGCTTCTCCCATCACCAGGTCTACTTGCTAATCCTACCTTCACTATCTCTATTTGATGTTTTTTCCTTCACCAAGTTTGCTTCTCCCAAAACTTGTTGCTTTTGGTTTCTTCCCAAGAATGAACTTTCACAACATGACACACATCCAATTTTACAAATATGATTCTATAATTTTTCCTTAAGACACATATGTATGTCTCCTTAGATATCTAAAATTTTCACAATCTGAAAAGTCCTAGAAAATAAGTTATAGAAAAAATGTCAATATAACTTGTTTGAAGTAGATTTCAGGAGAATTTAGGAACCCTAACTTCCTTAGAGCATATCTCCAAGAATATAGAAAACAAATAGCTAAAAATTTTAACACTTGTACAAGTAGAGATTTTCTCCACCTCCTCTAAGTTTCATAGTCTAAAATATCCCAAAAGAAAAGTTATAGTGAAAGTTCCATGATAGCCTTTTTAAAGTAGATTTCAAGAGCATTCAGGAACTCTAATTTCCTTGAAGAATATGCCTAAAATTATAGTGAACCAAAGTCTAAAATTTCTACCACAAGTACATGAATATATTCCCTGTAACTCATCCAAGTTTCATTATTTGAAATATCTCAGAAGAAAATTTATATTAAAAATTCCTAGATGACTTGTTCATTCCATAAATCACATTTTTGCTCCACCTTTAAGACCCCAAGGGTATTCCCTAACTTATATTTTGCAACTAAGATCTCTTATTTCTTTGATAGTCTTCAAATGCACTCATTTATCCTTTATTTAAAGTGTTTATATTTTCACTTATGGGGCTAGTTTATAAAACGATGTGGGTCAACCTATACTTTCTAGTTGGGTTGACCTGTATATTCTTGTTAGGACAAGCTGACAAAATATTTCATATCTATTCATTCCTATGGAGTTATAGGCAGTGTCATACACTATTGGAAAGGTATTGAAATAATATTCTAAGCCATATGTATTATGGTCCCAATTAAATAAGATATTTAGAGTAAAATATCCTTCAATGAAAAGGTATCTAAGTTGTTCATCAAGAAAAAACTAGGTATCCAAAGAATAGTTCCAAAATATTCATCTCGTAATCTTTATCCTATACATTTGTAGTCTCCCCATGTGTTTGAAATCAATGACAACAACATTTCTAACAATAACCCCGTAAATTTGACATTCACAGTCTTCCCCTAACTTTGACATCAATTATAATATAATATTCAACAATATCCCTCTTTGTCACTTATGGTGACCCTAAACATTTGAGCATTGTTGTTGTAGAACTCCACCTATTTGCAATTTCTCCCCCTATCTACAATCTCTCCTCCTTTTATATAAATGGGAAATGGGTACTCCCCTTGAGCTCATGCTTTCCTTTACTAATTATTTAGGAGAGATATAAGTCTTATACAATAATTTTCTCACATAACAATGTTAAGGACATATACATTACTTGAGGTCCTGGTTTCTTTTTGCATTAAACTTCTTGAAAATTCTTTCCTTATTTCACATCCTCTAGAATGAAATGATAGATCATATAATTGATCATACATTTTACTTACACATAGAATATTTTTCTTTTATACCTTCAACATAGAAGACATTATATATTTTAGTCATTCCATGATCAAGACTAATTGTTCCCTTTCCAATTATCCTTGTTGATGCATCATCTCCAAAGGTAACATTGCATCCTTCTTCTTCTTTTAGAGTAATAAATTTACTCTAATATCATGTCACATGTTTTGAACATCCAATATCAATAAACCATTTACTTGTGTTACTTTGAGCATATAGACCAAGTCGACACTCATTTTTTTCTTGCTTTATTTTCCATACCTCTATGCCTAATAATATATTCTTCCTTTCTTTGCTTATGAAACCTTATTGTGGTTCTTGTATAGTCACATTCTTTGTGCCCATATTTATTACATTTGTAACATTCAATATGATCCAATAGGGGAGAAAATGAGTTGTATGTTCTAACACCACTTTCATTGAGACTTCTAATTTTGTTTCCCACAAAACCATTATTTCAGGTCTTATAAGATCCTCTATTTCTGTTTCTCATAGTAAGTTTCTTACATAATATCTAAAATTTGTTCCATTATGATAAAAATTATTACAAGTAAATAAATAACCAAAGAAGATATTTTTCTACCAAGATGTGAAAGGTAGACTTGGTGGAGCAACTCCTTTGAATTTATTCCTGACGATATTTGAGAAAAAATATGCCTCTATTGTTCTTCATCTCCTTTCTTGTTGTTGTTGGTTTCATTTTTTAAGGATCTCTTTAGAACATTAGCATTTTTGGATTCTCTTTATTTTCCTTGTCTGATGGCTTTGTGCTTGATTCTCCCTTGGGGGTATTATGATTTTCATTGTATCTAAGACTTGTTTTGATGAAAGGTGACCTTTAGCAGTTGAGAATATCATCTAATATTTAGGTATTCTTTCCAAACATTAATATTTGATTCAATTGAGAATTTTGTTTCCCTAATTCCTTTCTCATGGAAATAACTTTTACTTCTAGCTTTTCAAAATCTTCTTATTTTTCTTGCATCCAACTTCTCAACACCTCTTTTAAATTCTTTGCCTCTTCTAGTTGTGTCTTCGGGATTTAAACCGATGTTTCATCAAGATCATGACTACTTGGTCAATTTAATGTCCTTAAATTGCAAGCATAAATTATTGACCGGAGTTGGTAAAATTGTGAAGTGCAGGTGTGCTATATATGATAGAGGCTTTACCTTTAATTTGTAAGATGATGGTTATATTTGTTTTGGGCTTTTTTTTGTTTATCTAGGTTCCTATCAGATTAGAGTTAGATTTTTAATGAGTGAAAGTTAAGCTATTTTTAGACTGACCTACCAGGTCATGTCTATACTGAGTATCATTCTAAATCATCTTATGTTAATCATTCTAACATTATGAATCTATCCTAAACACCTTGTTGCTATAAAACAGAGTATAAATGATTCTAAGAGAAAGAAAACAATCCTTCAAAAACTATCTACAAAGTATATACAAACTCTTATTTTAAAAGGCATGAAAGTAATCTTCTGACGTTGAATACAGAGTATAGACAAGTTCTTATTCTACAAGTATAAAAGCACTGACTGTAATTAAGCGAAAAGCATTCAAGAAACTAAACTTTTAAATGACTGTGAAGAAATTCAAACACAAACGAAATAACGAAATGATAAATGAAATAACGAGATTTAACTAAGTTATAATGAAATCATGAAATAGCGAAGTAAGGAAACTAAACTATAATGAAATAACAATATGATAACAGAAAACAATATAATTAAATAAACTAAACCCCGACTGTCTGCAGAGGCCCTCCACATACAGTAGGTGTAAAGCACGCTCACATACACATCGAATAATATAAAGGTAACTTTAATTCAATACAAGAGCAAAGGTTTGTTTCACAATTCTTCAAAGATTAACTATTACTTCCTTCCTAATACTCTACAGAGGATACATGTTTATATATAAAATATGTGCGAAACAGTTTGAGACTTATACGCCTACAAGTCTTTGAATCAATCCTTATTTAAACTCCAAACTTAACTATAAAAGAATTATCTCATCGATTTGGTATTTGGAAAGAAAATCAGAGAAACATGATTCATTCAGACTTCTGCTGCTACATGTTTGATTCATGCCTTTTCCTGTGCCACTGTGTGATTTCTTTAGTGGATTGGCTCAATCAAATAGGAGGAGATCCATGAGGGTATCAATCCTCAACCGCTCATATGCTTCTTTGCTTCGTTGGCGTACTAGAACCCTACAAACTATGGAGATAGCTGCAGATTTGTAAAATAGTTGCAGAATCATGTTAATTTTGTAGCTAATGCAATCTTTAACATAATAATAAGGCACATTAACGAATACAAAAAATAAGACATATGAGAGCTTTTACCTTATCAAAATCCATGGTTTATTTCTTTTATTGAGTTGATAGTGATGATGAAAAAGAGGAAAATGGAGGAAAAAGGGTGTCAAAACAAAACAGTTATGGAACTCTACATTCTCCCACACTGAAGATTTTGTATGTCCTCATACAAAACACAAAATTGATATCTTTGTTTAACTACTGCATTTTCTTGGACAATTCTTCCAGTACATCTAACTTCATCCTTTTCACTTTCTTACCAGTCATTTCCATCCTTGGTTTTCTCATGAGGATCTTGTATTTCAAGTTTATAACTTGTCTCTGTAAAGCCCTGTTTTTCTTCTTTAGTTTATTGTTCTTCTTAAACCACATACTTAGATGTAAAGGAGGTTGTCACTCTCAGCTATTTAGATTTCATTATGTGCTTTCAAGGTTTGATTTTCATTTTTAATGTACCTATTTAATGTCTCCATTTCGAAGATTTACTATTTTAATACATTGATTACTGGAGGTTCTTATGGTTCATTAAACTAGACTTCTTCTTCCTCTTGAATTGGAATTGATGTTTTGGTTGCATCCATTTTCTCCAGGGATTCAATATAATCATAAATCTCTTATTGCATAGGATCAATTTATGGCATTCTTCATCTTTGACTCTGAGGAGGTGAGGTGAAAGTTGGTGATGGAACCCTTGGCGATGACACCCTTGGTGCTGAAACTCTTGGAGATGTTCTCGGAGAAATTTCAGAATCTTCTTTTTTTGCCTCTGAGTCCTCTTCTGTTTCTTCATTGATATGCTCTACGCTCTTTGAGGGTAATTATTTTGCTGAGTTGAGTTTGTCACTCCTTCTTAGACCTATGACAGGGGTATTTTGAGTTTTCTTCCTTTATGTTTTAGGCTTCTCTGTTGGAGATGAAATCTCTGTCTCTTTACTGGCTTTCTTTCTAACATTTCTTTTGTTTATTTTCTCTAAAACTTCTGCAAGAGGGATGTCATCCTCTCACAGTTCTTGTAACTGTCATGGTTCTTGTTCCACTATCCTATCAATTTTTCTTTTCCTTCCCCTCTTAGGTCTAATGCTATTTGGCTGCCCATGAGTATCTTCCTAAAAGTGATTCCTTACTAAAAATATTTCCCAATTATCACCTATGTTTTGGAGATGAAATTCAACAAGTATTTTAATTAGACCATGATGATACATTGTATTATCTATGAACTGAATTCTCCTTTGAACACTCCTTGCCATCTTTCTTAAACTATTCAGTAAGAAATATGGAAGATTTATCTCATTTTCTTCAAGAAAATTCATTATCAGCTGAATATGATAGAAAAGCATACATCCAAACCTTCCTTCGCAGGTAACAAATTTTTTGTATTATTAGAAGAAAATTCTTCCACTTACTTTTTAGTGTTGTTCTTGGGATGCCCTTCTTGAAAATGGTGGTGTCCATGCTTGGTTTCTTCAGGGAAACCTTCCAGTATTCTCTTTCAATACCTCTATTTTTGAACCATTTTTCTCCAATCCGCGATAGTCTAGTATCTTCAGCTATAAATGACTCTTTCACTATGAATTTGATGTCTCATATCTCCACTTCGACTCCATCAAAAGCTATGGCGAAGGATTTGGTCACTTCTTTATGGAAGCCATCAAATTTCTCTATAAATTCTAACCAATGCACCTCATGCAACAATTATTTTGTCTGTGGATACCCCTCCAAAATTTTCTTCCCTATTGACTTCGTTCTGGCTATCACTCCCATGGCCGAGAAACTTCGTTTAAAAAATTGTTTTATTTCACAAGGTAGGACCACTTAATAGGGTTTTTAGAGTGGAAAGGCCAAGAGTGTGAGTGATGAAATGATGCGAGCGTAGATAGTGAGGGTATAAGGGAGTGTGGCAGAATCTAACTTTTAAGAGCATTCATGTTTATGATTAGGGTGATCAGTTCAATGGATCAGGATATGAGTTATGATCACTAGGAGTGAATGGAGGATTATACATGATTTGACATGACACTATCAACTCTCAACAATAATGATTTTGATTTTTGGGAGTACCATGTCTTATCATTCATATATGTAATGTTTTGATCCCTATTATTAAATTAAATAAATGCATACCTTTGAATTATTTTCTTGCTAAGCTTTGGTTACCTTTTTTATGTTGTATTTAGGTACATTGCAATGGAGGGAGTCAATCATTCCTTCAATTGTATCATCGGAAGTTTCTGTCAAATTAGATGCAGAAAGTTATCAGAGCTGTAGAAAATTAATAATTTTGTAGCTGTTTATTTTTTGAAAAGAAAGGGTAAACGAAGATGGAATTTTAGAAAATGGGATTACAAAGAATTTAAAGATGCCAAAGAATTCTTGGGTTTCAACCTGATTTCTACATAAACATGACTACTTAATTGTTTTATGTTTAACAATTTATTTATATATATATTATATATATATATATTTATTATTGATTTTTATTTTTTTATATGAAAAAGATTTTTTTTTAATGTGGAGAAGAAGAAGAATTTTTCTTGACCAACTTCAAATCAGAGTTGTACTAGAAAATCTTTACAAATTCCTCCTTGGTCATTGGCTTATGATAGATCCTGAGTCGATGTCCATTCACTAAGAGAGGAACATTTTCTTCATCAATAGTCCTAATTCTAACTGCTCCATTATAAAAAAAAAAATCAATCTCATAAGGCCCAAGCTAGTGAGTTTGAAACTTTCCTTGGAAATTTTTGAACTTTGAATCAAAGATTAATGCCTAGTCTCCTCGCTCAAATTTTCTTTCTTTGATGTATTTATCATGCCATCTAGATCTCTGTTGTTGGACTAAACTAGTCTTCTAGATAGCATCTTTCCTTATTTCATCAAGATCATTGAGTTGTCCCATTCTTTTCTTTTGTGCTTATGATAAGTCAAGTCCCAACTTGACTATTGTCTTATAGGTCTGAATTTGGAACTTGATTGGAAATAGGACTTGCTTCCCAATAAACAAGTTCATAGGGAGTATGCCATGTAGTGTTTCTCCATGTGGTACGATAGGCCCATAAATCTTCTAGAATCTTTTCTTCTCAATCCATTTTGTGCAAGTGAGCTGTCTTAGTGAGGATTGCTTCAATCACTTTGTTGGTAGACTCTACTTGTCCATTTGCTTGTGGATGGGATGGAGTAGATTTCTGATGCTTGATTTTATATTCTTCCACTATCTTTTTCACTACTCTAGATGTAAATTGATTTCCTTGATTTGTTATAATTTCTCTTGGGACACCAAAATGAGTAAAAATATCCTAAAAAAGAAATGAAACTACAACATTTTCAGTAACAAAAAAAAGTGCTTTAGCATCTACCCATTTAGTAACATAATTAGCGCATACAAGAATATAAATTTTTTGTTTTGAAGATGGATTAATTGGCCCAAAAAAATCGAAAGACCATTTTTCAAAAGGTTCAATGAGTACGTGAGGTTGTAGTGGCATTTCATCTGAAGGAATGGGTTTCCCCATTCCTTGGCATCCTTAAAAAGGGAAGGCCAATAATATCCTAAGAGAAGGACTTTGTAAGAAGTTGTTTTGTCAGCAAAATGACCTCGACATGGTTCATCATGGCATGCTTTAAGTATCTCAGGTATTTCATCTTCTCTTACACACCTTCGAATAATGAGATATGGTCATGTCTTGCATAATTCTTCATTTATCCATGAATAAGATGCACTTGTTTGGATTATTCTTCTATTTTCTCTAGGAAATAAATAGGAGGGTAACTTCCCCATAACTAAATAATTAGCAATATCTACAAACCCAGGTGATTTAGTAGATACTACGAAAAGATATTCATCGGGAAATTTATCCTCTACAGGTGTATCATTGTTATCATTTTGAATTCTAGATAAAAGTCATCAATTGTGTTTTGTTTTCCAGGTTGATCCATAATGGTGATATTAAATTCTTGTAACAATAATAGCCATCTTATTACTCTACCATTAGTAACTGGTCTTTTCATTAAATATCTAATGGCAGAATGATCTGTATGAATGAAAGTTTCATAGCCAGTGATGTAATGTCTGAATTTATTAATGGCATGAATGACAGCTAAAATCTCCTTTTCAGTTACAATACAATTTAACTCTGCATGAGTTAAATTTTTACTGGTATAGTAAATGGCATAAGGACTGAGATCCTTTTTTCCTAACACAACTCCTAGAGTTATGTCTAAAGCATTAGTTGATATATGAAAAGGCAATTTCCAATTAGGTCCTTTTAAGATAGGTGCTTCAGAGATCTTCTTTTTCAAAGTTTTAAAGGCATTTTAACAATTAGAGTTCCAACTGAATCACAGTCTTTGGTGAGTAATTTGAAGAGTGGAGATGCAATCTTTGTGAATTTTTCTATGAATATTTTATAATATCCATTCAAACCAAGAAAACTCCTAACATCTCTTTGACAACTTGGGATTGGTAATTTGGAAATAATCTCTACCTTAGATGAGTCTATCTTAATTCCATTTCCTGAAATATGGTGACCTAAAGCAATTCCTTCATTAAACATCATAAGACATTTCTCATGACTTAATGAAAGATTTGCATCTTATAAGAACTTTTTCTAAATTTTCAAGTGCTTCTTCAAAATAATTTCTGCAAACTATAAAATCATCCATATACACTTCCACACAATCATGAATAAGACCAGAGAAAATTCCCAGTACTACTCTTTGGAATGTTGTTGGGGCATTGCATAATCCAAAAGGAAGTACTTGGTAAGCATAAGTCCCCCATGGACAGGTGAATTTGGTTTTTTCTTGATCTTCAAGTGCTACCTGAATTTGATTATGCCCACTAAAACCATCCAAGAATGAGAAACATTTTTTTCCTGCTAATGTATCTAAAACTTGATCTATGAAAGGAAGTGGAAGATGATCTTTCAAAGTAGCTTTATTCAATTCCCTATAATCAATACATACTCTCCATTTTCCATTTTTCTTAGGAACGATTACTAGGGGAGAAACCCATTGACTTTTTGATATTGGATAAATGAAATTTACATTTAACAATTTCTGCAATTCCTCTTTAAAAATTTCCTTTAAGTTTGGATTCATTCTTCTTTGTGGTTGTTGAACTAGTCTAGCATTTTATTCAATATAAATATGATGCATGCAAGTTTTAGGATTAATTCCATTTGTTTCAGTGTATTCCCATGCATATGCAGAAGATTGTTTTTGCAATATTTCTACCAGTTCCTTTTTCTATAATTCTTCCAGGTTTTCGTTGATATTCAAAATTTTCCCTAGAATAATTTCTATTGAAGAGTTTCCAATTTTTTCCTAGAATGTAAAGACATTTCTCTAGATGATAGATATTCAATATTACATTGTTCTTGAAAATCCTGGCTATTGTCACAATATAAAGAGGGTTCACTATTTTCTATTGAATTTAAAATTTGATCCTCTTCATCTATTTTTACAATAGTGAAAACTAGTTGTATGTCATTATTATCATCTATCCATTCTTCATTTTCTACTTCTATCATTGTTTTTGCAAGTGGGTACAATGTAAATTTCTTTGTTGAGTTTCCATCTGAGATAAACATGTCTCCTGATCTACAACTAATAAAAGCATTGGTTGTTGCTAATCATGGCCTTCCTAAAATTAATGGAAGTCCTCGTAAACATAGAAAATTTTAGGGGCGAATGTTTGCCCTTTGGGTAAATTAAGGGGTTTTAAATTTTTAGTGGGCGAATATTTTGTATCATAGTACATTTTTACAAATCACCTCAAATAGCACACCTTATTTTAAGGGAGGGGGTAAAAAAGGTAAACTTAGCCCTTGAAATTAGGAGTTACAACCTTCCATTCGCCCTTTTCAAGAATAGGTTTTATTTAAGTGAA
>APFE031439578.1:293563-311794 GCA_000404065.3 Pinus taeda
TAACCCATGGTAATACCAAAATCTTACAAGATTTTATAATTGAGTAAAATATTCGCCATGCGTCGTGAGAGATTCACCAAAAAATTATATATACATATTATAAATCGCCTTCCACTTTTCCTATATACCATGGAGATTCGCCCATTTATTATACATATAAATTTGGGGGGCTTCTTAAAATTTTACCTGCTCGTAAATTATTCTTGGGTGTTAAAATCATGAAATCAACAGGATATTCCCAAGAATCTAAGGATACATATATATCTTCTAACACACCATCAGGTTTAATTATAGACCTATTTGCTAATTGTAATAATGTTGGTGTGTATTGAATATTATGAAGTTTCAATCTATCCATAGTCTGTTTGCTCATTATGTTTATGGCAGCTCCTAGATCAATCAGTGTGTTTGGTATTTTAGTTCCAATGATGTGTGTTTTCACAATGGGGCTTCCTGGATCTAAATATTTTTGAATTTTTACTTTCCCCATCATGATATCTGCAATTCTCCCCACTAGTTGAAGTCTTTTTATTTATTTTCTTTTTCTTCCTGATTCTTGAGTACTCAATTCCTTAATTGTTTTTTCAAAAATTGGTATTTATTTTATTGCTTGTAATAAAGGATTTTTTAAACATACATTTTTCAATTCATCTAACATATCATAATCAGGCAATATGATTTGTTTTTCTACTCCTTTATCGATTTTCAATCTTTCAGGAAAAGGTGGTCTTAAGATAGATACTAAAGGTTGTTCTATAATAGGAGTATTATTAGAATGTATAGGATTTTTTTTAATTTATTTTTTCAATATTTTCCTTCTGAGGAAGGGATATCTCTTCTTCAGAGTCATTATTATCTTTTTGGGAATTATTTTATGTTTCCTTAATAACAACGGATGGTTTCTTCCTTTCTAATACTCTACCAAACCTTAATTAAACATTATTTAGATCTAATGGAGTTATCATCTAAGTTTGAGGATTCTTTCCTTCTAAGTTGTAAACAGGTTGTGAAGTTTTATTATTTGGATTTGGGAGTGGTTGAATGGGTAATTGATTTGGTTTTTGTGGAAATGGAAAAGAGAGTTACGGATTTCGATTTTGAGCTTAAGCTTGAGGTAACTGGTTGGTTTGATGAAAGTATTGTGGTGGAAAATTTGGATAAGGTGGCAGATATTGTTGATATTGAGAATATATTCCATAAGAATTTTGCCATCCTTGATTCCAATATTGTGGTTGAGCCCAAGGCTGCCATGGCATAGGTGGATTCCAATTATTTTGTGAACATTGTGCAAATTTTTGAGGATTAAAACCTTGAGTTTGATTTGTTTTAGGATTTTTCCATGGTATTTTGGCAATAAAGTAAAGAGGTTCTACCTGATTTGGCATTCCTTCTTCACTAAACACAGCCTTAAGACCTGGTAAATAGGGATATTCTTTTGTAATGTAATTTTTCGCACATATAACACATGTTTCTATGCTTTTTAAATCTAGAGGACATTATCTCAAAGCATGTTTCTTTCTACAACTAGGACAAAAGATGGATAATGCAACATTTTCGGCTTTCTGCTTGTTTTGTATTTTAAGGGTGTTAATTTTCTCACTGAAACCCCCTAAAATATCTACCTTAAAATTATCAAGAAAACTACCTAATTTTGCCCTACTTACTGTCCTAACTGCAAATTTATTTACTCTTGATAAAAGAGGATCCCATGGAATTTTCTTTGTTCTTGTTTTACCTCTTGAAATATGTACACATAAATCACAAATATATGCAAATGGTAACTAAGAAATATCTCCTTTTCCCATTAGATTGAAAATATCAATCCACTCATCTTTAATGGATTTTAGTAAGAATGCTTTCAAAGTTTCCTCATCCAGATTATTCATTTTTTTCCTTTTGATATTATAAACACATCTTTCGACCAAATCTTCAAGATTTTCATCTTATTTTTGTACCATTTTGAAGACTACATCTTTAATGCTATGAGGCATACAATAATCCTTGTATTTCTCCAAGAATGCATCTTTCATTTATGCCCATGTTCTTATAGAATTTGTTCCTAAACTCGTGAACCATTTTAATGATGAATCTTTTAAGGTGGCAGGGAACAATTTTAGTTTTTGAGCATCATGAAAATAATCATATGATCTGCATAATACTTCAAATTCAAAGAGAAATGTCTTTGGATCTTCACTTCTTATTCCATGAAAATTAGGGAGGATAGAAGGCACGATGTTTTTCATTGTTAATGTTGTAACCTCATCAAGGATAGGGAATCCAAAAGGTTCTAGATCTCCTCTTCCTCTACCTCTACCACCTCCTCTATTTCCTCATCCTCCTCCTCCAATCCTATGTTATTCACCATTGACATTGTGTACTTCTCCTTCTCCTTCTTCAACCATGATGGATTCCTCATAATCAATATCTGGTTCTACAATAGGATTATCTAACTTTTCTTCTAATTCTTCTTGTTCCTCTATCAATGGTTTGAAGTAGGTTTCTTCTTCCTCTTCTTCAGTAGGAACTTCCAAATCTTGAGCTAGAAGTTGTTCTCCAGTTGAAGATAGGAAAATTATTCTTGTTGTTGGAGATGTAGGATCTACTTCGATTACAACTTTTGTTTATGAAGTTGGTGTTGGAAATAATACTAAGAGGGGGGGTGAATCAATATTAGTAACTCAATAATTTTTCATTTCCATAGGTAGATTTGTATACGCTACTTTAGCTGAGTGAACCAACTTGTACACGTGACTGTTATTAAAGCAACTAACGTATATGCAAAGAACTTTTGATTTAGCCAACTATCATGTATTGAACTTTAACCAATATGTCAGATATTAATTAGGCAGTGCAGTAAAAGAAGAATAAAACATAAGCATCACACATGAACACTAAGATATAAGGTGGAAACCTAATGTGGGTAAAAACCACCTGTTGTTGTCGTCTCTGTCTTCTTTTAATAATAAGAAAATTATGTTTACAATTTTGTACTGGTGCAGACTTATACCAGTACGCATGCTTCTACCTACAGAAGGCTACAACCTTCTCTCATTTTCCAGCTACTACTTGAAGGGAGCTACAACCCCCTAGCTCTTGTACTAGCCGATATGTTTGCTAGTACGTAGGCGCCGACCTACAGAAGGCTATGACCTTATCTCTTCCTCCAAGGACCACATTTCATAAATTTTTAGAATGGATCCATCAACAACATCATAACTATAATTCAATCATCAAATATATATGCATCAACTAATCACCTTTTGAACCAACCACAACCAAATCAATCAATCACTTTGACAACCCATCAATCTAATCATTCAAAATACTGTCACCAAAATACAGTAACCAGAACCCAAGCTAGAACCCAGAACTCTACAACAACAAATAGAAGCAACTAAAACATATTTTATAAGGTATACTCTACTTCCATGTGTTGAACATGTGTGTATACACACTTTTCTCAAAGACAACCAGCGTATACATCTGCAAATATAAATTCAATGTTCTATAGCTATTCTAGACTTTAGTTATACCCAAATCATATCATTTACAGAATAGTATATGTGTCAGTATTCAGATCTAGAATATACATGAGAAACAACACATAATGATAGTTCATTTTACGCCTTAAGATCTCGATCCATCATTAGATCTAATCCCTCATCATCCACTAAGGTTCATCCTTGGTTCAGATCTAGCAATGTACCATAACCCAATAACCTGCATACTAGATCTCACACTTCATCAGATATTTGATCCTTGCACACTTTGGCCTAATGATCTTCTCCTACTTTTATAGTTTTTAGGCCTTTATCAATACCATGGACCAAAACCACTTAGGACCAATACCTTGGACCAAATACCTAGGGTCAATACCTCGGACCAAATACCTTGGACCAATACCATGGATCAAAATACCATGGACCAAATACCTCGAACCAGAAACTTAGTTTTCCAAGGTATATGCGCTTTTCCTTCTGTGAAAGTGTGTGTGTACATATACGCTACTTGTGGTCAGTGAACCTGCATGTATACATAGCTTGGTCAAGGTGAACCTACGTATACCACTCTTTCTTCATTCTATGAAGACTGATCTATAATTCTTTGTTGTTTACTGCTATACTTTGATCTTTCATCTGAGTGAGTTTCCATCAAGGAAAATACCTATATCATAATGCCAACAGCTGGTGAACCTTTAGATTGGATTTCAGATCTCAAGACTTCAGGAAGTCTATATTGGCCTGCTATGGATGGAATTCAAGTTTGTGTGGGTGGTGTGGCACTATGTGGTCGTGGTGGAGTGAGTGATGATGTGGGAATTAGACTTGTTCCTCTACCTACAAACCTACCTATAGAGTCTCTTTCCCTATGCATATCATGTTTTTATTTGATTTTTTTTTTTGGCTTCTATTTACACTTTCACGGCACGACGACAAAACGTTTGGTTGGTTTAATGTTCTTAAATTACAAGAATAAATTATCAACCGGAGTTAGTAAAATTATTAAGTGCAGGTGCACTATATATGCTAGAAACCTTACCTTTAGTTTGTAAGATGATGGTTATATTTGTTTTGGGATTTTCATTGTTTATCTAGGTTCCTATTAGATTAGAGTTAGATTTTTAATGAGTGAAAGTTAAGTTATTGTTAGACTGATCTACCAGGTCATATCTATACTGAGTATCATTCTAAATCATATTATGTAAATCATTCTAACATTATGAATCTATCCTAAACACCTTGCTGCTATAAAACAGAGTATAAATGATTCTAAGAGCAAGAAAATGATCCTTCAAAAGCTGTCAACAAAGTATATAAAAAATATGATTTTAAAAAGCATGAAAATAATATTCTAACACTGACTATAAAGTATAGACAAGTTTTTATTCTACAAGGATAAAAACACTGACTATAATTAAGTGAAAAGCATTGAAGAAACTAAACTTTTAAACAAATGTGAAGAAATTCAAACGCAAACAAAATAGTGAAATGATAAATGAAATAACGATATTTAACTAAGTTATAACGAAATTATGAAATAACGAAGGAAACTAAACTAGAATGAAATAAAAATGCGATAACAAAATGCAATATAATGAAATAAAATAAACATCGACTGTCTACAGTGGCCCTCCGCATACAATAGGTGTAAATCACGCTCACATACACATCAAATAACAGAAAGGTAACTTTAATTCAATATAAGAACAAAGGTTTGTTTCACAATTCTTTAGCGATTAACTATTACTTCCTTCCTAGTACTCTACATAGGATACATGTTTATATATAAAATGCATGCTCAACAGTTTGAGACTTCTACGACTAAAGGTGTTTTAATAAATCCTTATTTAAACTCTAAACTTAACAGTAAAAGTGGTATCTCATCAATTTGCTATTTGGAAAGCAAATCAGAGAACATTCATACTTCTGCTACTACGTATTTGACCTGTGCCTTTTACCACGCCACTATGTGATTCCTTCAATGAATTGGCTCGAGAATAGGAGGAGATCCATGAGGGGATCGATCCTCAACTACCCATATGCTTCTTTGCTTTGTTGGCACACCAAAACCCCGCAAACCATGGAGATAGTTGCAAATTTTTTAAATAGCTGCAGAATCATGTTATTTTTGTAGCTAACGCAATCTTTATCATAATAATAAGGCACATTAACAAATATGAAAAATAAGACATATGAGAGCTTTTACCTTATCAAAATCTATGGTTTATTGCTTTTATTGAGTTGATAGTGATGATGAAAAAGAGGAAAATGGAGGAAAAAGGGTGTAAAAAAAAAACAGTTATGGAACTCTATAATTATCCTTTTTCTTATCGTATTTCTACAATAGCTCCTACTTTTCAATCTTGCCTCTAAGCCTATCTATTTCTTCTATGGAACTGATAAGTTTTGCTTCAAAATTTACTTCTCCATCAATATCATCATTCTCTGAATTTGTTTTGACTTCTTGATTGTCTTCATCTTGTTTATTATCAATATTTGCATCAATGGTTATGAAAAGATGTTTTTCTTTGTCAATATTAGATGCATATTCATCACTCTCTTCTCTAAAATAAAAACATTCCTTCTTGGAATACTTTCCTATTTCGTGTTTATAAGACTTGATTATATTTTTGTGCTCTTCTTCATCGCCTGTCTTCAAGCTCTCAAAATATATTCTATGGGTTTAATTTTTTTTCCTCTTCACCTCATCATCTCCTTCGTAGTTTTTTTGAATTTTTTCCCAAATGTGCTTTGCATATTCACAATGCATTACTTTGACAAACTTGAATTTTCATAGGCCACACAAAATGACATTCATGTCTTTTTTATTATTTATACAAACCTTCTTATCATCTTGATTATATGGAAGAGTTTTTGGAGCTTTATAACCATTTACCACATATTGCTAAATGCAAAAACCAAGATACATTAGATACTCCCCATCCTTATCCTCTAGAAGGAATAATTTGTTCCATTGAATAATGGAGCTCTACTTATGAAAGAACCCTCATGACTAGCCATGGTCCCTCTTAGATCTTCCCTTCAATTGTTGGAATTCTTTTGAATGAACCCACTCTAAAATTAATTTTTAGATTCACTCTTAGACTAGGAGGTGGGGGTTGGTGGATCGGTATAACATAATTTCTTAATTATTTAAAAATTCATGAATCATAACTAAAAACTAGCATATATAGAAGACAAGATATAAATGAAAAAATCTTTATAACAAATATTCGTAAGAACCAACCTACAGAAGACGTCAATCCATTGTGTTTAAAGTTTTCTATGCACCAACCTATAGAAGATAATAATCCCCTTTGCTACAAGATTTGTAGGAACCAACCTACAAGAGACACTAATCCTCTAATGCGAAATTGATCAATGGATGATCAAGCATTAGGGGAGTTTTGAGGTGTAAAATTGGCCTCCTAAGGAAATTATAAAATAATAGTGGAAATAATAAAATAAGATGAGATTACATCATTAGATTTTAGAGGGAAAAAAGAAAAAACTATTTTTTTCAACTCGTATTTTCAACTTATCTCCCTATGGATTTACTCAAATTTTGAGCAGAAACACTCGTTGGATGAAAAATTTGATTCCTCATCCAAGGAGTACCCATGTTTCATACTTTCAATGGAACCTGCTACACGAAAAATGAGAAATACATGAAAAATGTGATTGCAATCACGGTTTTTAATGTATTTCTCATTTTTTGTGTAGCAAGGTCCATAGAAAGTATGAAACATGGGTACTCCTTACACGAGGAATTAAATTTGCATCCAACCAGTACTCCTGCTCGAAATTTGAGTAAAACCTTAGGAAGATAAATTAAAAATACGAGTTGAAAAAGTAGTTTTATTATTTTATTATTTTTTAATCTTTTTACTTTTTATTCCAAAAATGGTGAATCATCCCCCATGGTTGACATCATCATATTGAATACTATTGGTTCTTATAAAGTTTATTTTGGTTGTACATTTTTCTTAGGATGCTCATTTTAGACCTCAAAATCCCCCTAATGGATCCTTGAAATGCTTAGAATTGTACATTCTCAAATGCTCACAAAACTAGTGCCAAGTTGAAGAGCTTGTCACACTTATTCTAGTGGTATATTCAATTTCAAAAATGACCTCTATATGAAGGAGAAAACAAGTTTTGAATTTATTGTCAAACAAGCAAAAAAATGGGCCTTTGCAGGCCAAGTGACAACTTCACATCATGACACGTGGCGGTTAAAGTCAACATAGAGGCAGGTCAAAGTCAATGTAGATACAAGTCAAAGGTCAGTCAGATGGGCAGGGTCAAGGTCGAACCCATGACCTCTACCAACACATTGCAAAAGCTTACCAATAGACCATGTATTTCATCTATTAAACCAAGGGCATGATTTTGTATTTGTTGTTTTGAAATGTGACAAGTGGGGGTAGGGTTGGCAAAGCCTGCCACATTTGATGGCCCCGCCAACCCAAAAGTATGGTATAGGCGACGCTAACAAACAGTCCAATGAAAAATCATATATGGTGGAGCATAAGTGTTATGTTGCAATGGAGGTGGCACCCAATGGCACAGAGTGGTATGTTAATGAATCTGCATGTCATATGCCATGGGTTGAAGTTTGGTAGCACTGTCACATATGGTTACATTTTATACCCCATATATAATATGCCAACCCAAAACATTTATACCATATGCTATAAATATATATTCGATGTGCCAACGTAAAACATTTTTATAACGTATTTCAATGAAACCAAATGGTATGTGCCAAGTATTTCAATCTATTGCCATATATACCATTCAAGTCCAAGTGGTGCACGAGTTTGACCCCAGGACCTGCTTGTGACTCTATAACAGAATTTCCATTGCGCCATTAGGGGACAAGTTGTATTTTTGTGCAGTAGAGAAGTTTTTGAGTAGGTACAGGAAACGAGACTGAAAAATTTGAAAGCACATTCTGGGAGATCTGAGAAGCCTTTTTTAGAAACGAGAGTTGCTATAGGATCCTAAGACAGAGCAGTTTGCAGTAGGATTTTTCAAGATTGTATATGAAGTAATTTTATTTTATATTTATGGTTTTGAATATTTAATATAAATGCCTCCCCATTGAAGATCAGGGCCTAGAGATGTAGGCTTGAAGATAGTCGAACTCTGTTAACAAACTTTTAGTGTCATTATGTTAATGTGCTTGCCGTTATATTCTCTGAATTGCTGCAATTTCTATTTTCAAGTTCTGATTCTTAATTTCAAGTTTTAAAGCAAATTAAATGGTGTTTTTCAAAGTCATGCATTAACACATTTTAAAAGATAATAAATCACGTTTCAATAAAAGATTAGACCTGGGATCATCCCCTTTGTTACAATATTTGTAGAAACAAAACTACAGGAGACAAAAAACCCTTTGATACAATATTTGTAGCCACTGACCTACAAGATACACTAATTCCCTCTCTACAATATTTGTAGGCCCCAACCTATATGAGACACCAATCCCCTCTCCTGCCATATTTCTAGGTATTAACCTACAGGAAATACCAATCCCCACTACTACAAATATTTGTAGGCACCAACTTAGTGGAAACATGAATCCCCACTAAGTATACTTTCTAATATTTGCTTCTCCAAGTTGTTTAGATACTTCTTCTTTCACCAACTCTACTTATTGCTTCAACCTTCACAATATATACTTGTTTTTTCTTAACCAAATATGTTTCTCTCAAAACTTGTTGTTTTTGGCTTGATCCCAAGGACGAACTTGAAAAACATGCCATGTCTCCAATTTTGCAAATATGATCCTAAAATTTTTACCTGAGGCACTTCTATATGTGTCCTCGAATATCTAAAATTTTCCAATCCTGAAATTCCCAAAAATAAGTTATAGAAATAATGCCAAATTGACTTGTTTGAAGCTAATTTTAGTACTATTCAATAACACTAAATTACATAGCACATATCTTTGAAATTATAGCAAACCAAAGTCAAAAATGTCTATCAAAAGTACCTAGAGATATTGTCTCTGTCTCCTCAATATTTCACACTTCGAAACATATTAGAAAGAAAAAAAATAGTGAAAATGCCAAGCTGACATGTTTGAAGTAGATTCTAGGAGTATTCAAGAAGCTTAAATTCATTATAGCATATATCTGACATTATAGAAAACCAAAGTCTAAAATTTCTACCATAGGTACGTAGAGATATCTTCTCTATCTTCTAGATATATCATATTCTGAAACATTTCCAAAAGAAATTTATATTGAAAACGCCAAGTTGAACTATTTGAAACATATTTTAGGAGCATTCAAGAACCATAAATTCCTCAAAAAATAATCTCTGAAAGTTACAAAATCCAATGCCTATAAATTTTTAGCACATGCAAAGAAGAATATCTTCCCTCTATATCCTCCAAGTTTCATGATTTGAAACATCATAGAAGAAAAGTATAGTAAAAAAATAAAATATGATATTTTTGAAGCATATTTCAGGAGCATTCAAGAACCATAAATTCCTCAAAAAAATCTCTAAAATTAGTGAAACCAAATCTAAAATTTCTACCATGGGTAGATGAATCTCTCCCCTCTATATCCCCTAAGCTTCATGATTTGTAATGTCACAGAAGAAAACTTATATAAAAAATTCCAAGATGACCTATTCACCCAGTAAATCACATTTTCACTCCACCTTTAAGACCCCAAGAGCATTCCTTAGCTTCTGTGGTGCACCTCAGGTCTCTTATTTCTTGGATAGTCATCAAATGCACTTATATATCAATTATTTATAGTGTTTATGTGCTCAATTATGGGGCTAACTTGTAAAATTGTTTGAGCCAACCTATGCTTTTTGGATGGGCCAACCTGACAATATATTTCATATCTCCTCGTTTTTATGGAGTTAGAGGGAGTGTCATATAACATTAGAAAGATATTAGGATAAAATTTTAAACTATATATCATATTCTAACATTTGAGCTAGGCATTTAGAGTAAAAATTTCTTCAAATATAAGATATTCAAACTAGACATCAACAAAAAACTAGGTATCCAAACTATATTTCCAACAATCTTTATCTTAGATATTTGTAGTTTCACCATCTCTTTGACATTAATAACAACATCTCTAAAAATTTCCCCTAACTTTAACATTCTCTATATCCCCTAACTTTAAAATTCTCTATATATCCTAACTTTAACATCAATAACAACACAATATTCAACACTATAAATATAAAAACTTTACTTAGCCATTGAAAAAGAATCCAAAGAAATAAAAACCTACTTGAAAGCTAAAATAAGAATGAAGCCAAAAAAATATGAGACAATGTATTTTGAGCTAATAATAAATATTGAAAATGATATTCATAAAACTTTTGTGATCAACATCTTAAACAACCTCTAAAACTTAAACATATGTTAATTTTAAATTAAGGTACATCTTTAACTTTGTAAATTAATATTACAATAAGAAAATATACTATGACACAATGAACTTCATTACATTAAAGTGATAGTAAAACAAATGTGTGAAAAAAAAAATTGGTGAAAACCAAATAAAAAAGAAACCCTAATAGATGCATAAATATTAAATGCATTCCATGATTTACTTGGATATTACCAAAGTAAGGGCTCGTTGTGTACATTAGTTATGTTGAAATATAGAAAAATCTAAAAAAAATAAATCTCAATGGGTGTGGAGATGAATTTTTCTTTGCCAAAGGACTGAAAGAGTACATATTCATGGTTGTCTCTCTCACTTTGGCTCTTAGAATCACGTGGAAGAATTAACATTAGGTAGGCCACAATAATAAAAGTTGAGTAATTTTATTATAACAAGTATAAATCCATCATAAGCACGGATTTAGTATATGTTAAGAAGATCAAATATTTTCAAGTGAATTTTTTTATAGTGAAAATTGAAAAAATAAAAATAAAAAAAGTATATTGAAGTTAACTATTTCCAAAAGTTGACTGGCAAAGGCGAGAGTGATGGAGGTAGGCTAGGGTTTTCATGCATTTCGAGCCTGCATGGAGGTAGGCTAGGGTGTTCTCTGGCACCTTGCTACTACATACACTGACGCCCTTCTTGCGGACACACTGGTGGTCTCGCTCCTCCCTATATACCCTCCTACCTGGGAGTTGAAGTGGTCCCTGCTTCGTATCATAGGTTGTCAGTTGTCAGGGAAATGGATGTCAACTTGGTGGAATATACGAAGGACCCATTTTCCTCGATCCCCATATGGGTGACCACGCCTCCATATATTTTGGAAGAGTCATTATCTGTGCCCCCTACAGCCCCTCGCGATTACCCTTTGGCAGTTACCAGGTCGTTTTCATCGAAACCCAACATCTCGTGTTTGGTTGACTCCCTACCTGATGTCTCCCTCCCCTCGTCAGATTCAGATTACCCTCCCCCCTCTTTGGCATCCCTACACTTTTTGACCTCTTGCATTGGTTCTGACTCCCCTATTTTCTCGCTGAGCTATACCCCCTCCCCCTCTGCTGTTGATCCCCATATCCCCTCTTTCCTCTGTGTCAATTACCCTTCCCCCTATATTACCCTCTGGGCCTTCCATTGATCATCTAGATAGTCATCCCATTGCATCTGGACCTCCTTCCTTTGGACATTTTGAAGGGACGCTGACTATCTTGGAGGAAGGAGATACAAACTAGAAGGGGTTTGAATATGACACCCTCCTTGAACTCTCTTCAGTCCTGCGGAACGACAAGCTGCCGAAGCAAGCGAAGAAGAACAAGTGTGTTATGGCCAAGAACCAGGACGTATCTCTTTTCTTTGGTGAAGGGATCCAGATGGGGGCAGTAGTGGATACTACGGATCAAGTTCTAGTTGGGTGGGTTCGTGGCCGCACCTATTCATCACCCAAACTTCGACTATGAATCACTGAGATTTGGGGGCCAATACTCTCTGAGTTTCCATCTGTTACTACCCTTGCGCAATGCTAGTTTTCTTTATGGTTTCATGGGGCAGACTACACATCGTGGGTTCTCTCCATTTATTGGCATATAGAGCTCGTCCCTATTCTTCTCAATAGATGGAGCCCTATGTTTAATCGAGAGCAGGAGAAATTGGGGGAGGGACCCCTTTGGGTGTGTCTCCTTGTTCTTCCTCTTCATTTCTGGTAGAAAGATATCTTCAAACGCATTGGCAATGCGCTGGGCACCTACCTTGATCATGAAAAATCCTATATCACCTCTGATAACATGTCTCTGACTCACATACTAGTTCACCTAGATGCTAGGGAAGGATTGGATGAGCAAATAACTCTATAATAGAAACACTTGACTCGTATTCAAATTCTAGATTATGAAGGTGTGATTTTCAGGTGTCAGCATTGTCACGAGGTGGGGCACTTATATAAGGATTGTCCCTTGGTTAAGCAGACCTCCCCTCTAGAGGAACAGACAGAGGCTCAAGTGAAAGCTCCGGGTCCAATTGTTCAAAGAAAACCCACTCGTTCCACTCACCTGACTCTAGAAAAGGCTCATGAGAAGAAACATGACACCACTCTAATCCAACCTCCCTTGCCTCCTCTCACTAGGGCTTGGGCGATGATAGCTACTACTGCACTTTTTTGGGTAATCCTCACTCTAGCTCCTTTGTAAGTTCTTTTTATTTTACTGCTTCACCATTAGAATCCTCATCTTCTCATTGCATCTCTGCACTTACATCTTCCTCCCCCTCCTTGACCTGTCCCTTGACTCGGCCTCCACCTATTTTTTCCAATAACCCTCCCTCTTTGATGGATCCCCCTCTGTTGGCCCCTCTTTTGGAGGCATCAGACTCCTCTCATCCCTCCCATTCCTACGACCTTCAATCTTTGGAATGAGAATTGGTTATGGATCCCTATGGTATTTGAATCATTTCACCCCACCCTCCCCCCTAAACCTCCTCGAGGTCGTCCCTCTTCCATTTCCAAAGCCAAGTAGCAAATTGGCTTAGATGTTGTTGCTGGTCATCAACTCGCTATCGACAGGGTACTTAGAGCACAAAACAGCCTTGAGTCCTCTCCCCCATGAAGTGGCTCTCTCTTAATTGTCATGAGTTATCTAGTCCTCCTAAGAAACTAGATTTCAGAAGATTCCTGGATGCTAAGTGGGTGGATGTTATTTTTCTTTAGGAGACCCTTGGACTTATTGACTAGATTATACCTGCATTAGAATCTCTGGTGTCTGGTTGGAATTTCCATGCTCTTGATGTACGAGGGAGATCAGGGGGTATTTCCTTCAAATATAACCCTAGATTGGTTCGGCTATCCAATATTTGGGGAGGTCATGGATACATTGGGGCTGATATATTCTCATCTGATCTAGGCTTAAACATTTGGCTGATTAATGTAAATGGTCCCTACCACAATCGGGCCTCCTTCTGGGAATACCTCCTCAAATCTGGCCCTCTATAAGCTGATAATATCATCTTGGGTGGTGACCTAAATTTTTCAATTGGATATGTTGAATCTTGGGGTCATATGCCTAGATCGATCCCTTATCTGATACTTTCAAAACCCTTCTTGAAGATCACTGGTTCATTGATATACCCATGGCTCGAATCTAGCCCACTTGGAGGAACAGAAGGACAGGGGAGGCAATGTTGGCTCAAAGGTTGGATCATTTCCTCATTAAGGAGAGACTTATTGGGAACATCCACAATTATAGACATTGGGTTGGTTCAGGAGGGTTATCTAATCACTCTCCCATATATCTGGAGATTAGTGGTCTTGAACGCAAACCAAAAGCACCTTTCAGATTCAATGCTACTTCGCTGAAGGATCCTAAGTATCTTACACTTGTCTCAAACTATTGGAAGGCTCAGCCCCCCTACATTGGGATGAGCTATCTCGGAAGGTTTCTCAAACAATCTCACTAATCTCAAGCGATTATCTATTGGATGGACTCATAGTAAGCGAATATAGGATGACAACACTCTTCTTTCTATTGAGACTGGGATTGCAAGCCTTGAGGATGACTATGGAAGAGGATACCTATCTAATGTTGCTAAGTCTCACCTCATTACCTTAGAAACTAAATGGGACAGAATTTTAAAGGACAGAGAGGAAACCTAGAGGCTACGGAGCAGAGCTATCTTCTTGAAAGAGGGAGACGATAACACTAAATTCTACCACAAGTATTCCAATGGGCACCGTGCAATCAACACCATTTTGCATATGACTAATGATCAAGGCTAGAGAGTACACACTTTTCATCACTTGGCCCATTTAGGTTCCTCTCACTTCAAAATTTTTTATAAAGCTCCACAAGAAGAATCATTGGCCGAAATAATAAGGGTGGAAGGCTTATTTCCTAGGTTTGTGAAATAGGAGGATGTCAGAGACCTTCTTAAACCTGTCTCAATGGAAAAGCAGGAGAAAACTCTTAAGTGGTTCAAGAAGGATAATATTCCTAGTCTAGATGCTTGGCCGATTGAATTCTATCTAGAATTCTTTGACATATTGGGGGAGGATCTATTTTGTATCATTGATGATTGTCGTATCTATGGGAGCATGTATGAGGCTTTCAATTTCACTTTCATTGCTCTCATTTCGGAGTATGATTATCCTGAATCCTTCAATGACTTTCGACCTATCTCCCTCTGCAATTGTATCTATAAATCACTACCAAGATCATTGCCAATCAGCTCAAACCCATACTCTCTTCTTATATCTCTCCTAAACAATTTTCTTTCCTTAATAATCACCAGATTCATGATGCTATTGGCACAACCCAAGAAGTGCTACACTATTAAATCAAAGAAATTGAAAGGAATGATCCTCAAGATAGACCTTGAAAAGGCTTTTGATCGCACTAGTTGGTTATATTTACGTATGCTATTAACACACTTGGGCTTTCCTCTCGAGTTTATCAACTGGATTATGTGTTGCATTACAAAGGTCTCTTACAATTTTCTTATTAATGGATCAATGTCCCCATTTTTCCACGTGGAAATGGGACTTTGATAAGGTTTTCCCCTCTCTCCTCTTTTGTTCTTTCTTATTATGGAAGGACTTAGCCACCTCATCTCTAAAGAGCACAAATCTGGATGACTACAGGGCATCAAGATTACCAATAATTGTCTTTTAATACATTTATTATTTCTTGATTATGTCCTTATTTTCCTCAACGGTGGTATTAGTAATTTATCTGCCTTACACTCTGTACTACTTCTTTTTTGCACAACAACTGGAATGGAGTGTAATGCCCAGAAATCTACCATCACTACATCTGGATGCTCACCCTATGAGATTCAATATGCTCTTCATATATTTCCATATCCTCTCATATCCTTGGATGATGGCCTTAAATATCTTGGATTCAGGCTCAAGCCCCTCCATTATAGGATTGTAGATTGGACTTGGTTGGTTGTAAATATTGAACATGAACTCGATAGATGGCACCATAATTACCTTTCTAGGGCTGGAAGACTAGTGCTTATCAAATCTATATTGGAAGTGACTCCAGTGTACTAGATGTCGATGGCCTGGATCCCTAAGGGTATCCTCGTGAGAATTCAACAGTTATGTTGTAGCTTTTTATGGAAAGGAAGGCGGGATGGTCATATCTGTGCATGGGTTTGTTGGGAGTTGATAGCCCTCCTAAAGAAATGGGGTGGTTGGGGATTAAAAAATATCAAGTACTTTTCCACTGCTTTGGCGGCCAAAATGGGGTGGTTGGGGATTCAAAAATCTTGAGTACTTTTCCATTTCTTTGGCGGCCAAAATGGGGTGGTTGGGGATTAAAAAATCTCGAGTACTTTTCCACTGCTTTGGCGGCCAAAATGGGATGGAAGATACTCATGACTCATAGTATATGGATGAAAGTTATTTTTCACAAATACATTTGGCCCCTTCGTACTCTTGAATGGATTTGGCTTCCCTCCTAGAACAAGACTAGCATATCCTCGATTTGGAAAGTGGTTCTCAAATCTATTTGACATGTTCAGGATGGACTGACTTGGAGAATCAGGTCAGGCACCTCTGTGCGTGTTGGATTAGACACAGTTCGGCAGCAGTAATGCTTATAGTCTTCCACTTGAATTGATAATTTTTTTATCAAATCTTGGTATCACACATCTTAATCATATTGCAGATCTAGGGAATCCTAATATATTCTCTCAGGCATGGAAATAAAATTTTCATCTAGGTATACCTGACATATGGCATCATGACTGGCTCGAATATACAAATTCTCTAACAGAATCACATATCATGATTATCAATGGGTATGACGAACTGATTTGGGCATAGGCAAAGGATGGACTATACACTCCCAAAGATAGTTACCCTTTTATATCCTCTACTCATAGAACACCAGTTATTGACTAGTGGTGGAATTTACTTTGGAAGCTGAAAGCCCCCCCTCACACAAGGATTTTCATGTGGACAGTCCTTTGACATCGAGAACCCACCGGGGAAAATCTTATGAAGCGATCCTTCTATGGTCCTACATGGTGTTATTTATGCCGACAAGACTCTGAATCTATTGAGCACCTCTTCCTCCACTGTCCCATTATTAAGGATTTTCAGCCTAGATTCTCTCTTCCCTCACTTTATCCATCAACTGGCAAGGAAATTCCATCCAGGAGGCTTGGCAATCTTGGTTGTCTTTGGTTAGACCTCTTAAAGCCAGGAATCTCCCTCTTCTCATTTACTGGGCCATTTGGCTAGCTCAGAATAAGCTTATATTCTACAATTCATTACCCCTATGGAATCTTGCATCTGCCTGTGTATTGTACTTCTACTCCTTTATTCTTGATGAGAATAGACCAGCCCCCCCACGTATTATCTCTACCGAAATCATAGATAGGAGCATCCCCTAGGCATACTTTGATGGATCTGCACAAGCTATGGGATGTGTAGGGGGGGCTTACTACATATAACAAAGAACCATTTTTCCAAAATACAGATGGGGTTGGGTAATGGGACAAATAACTATGCTCAATTGCTCACCCTTAGACAAATCTTGCAATTTTCCTTAGAAAAACATTGTAGGCATCTACAAGTTTTTGGTGACTCCAAGATCATTGTAAATTGGTTCAACAATATATCTAATTTCCATTCTTACTCTCTCAGGCATATTTTGGTGATGCACTTCATTTAAGGGCCCAATTTGACACCATTATATGTCATCATACATACAGGGAGCGCAACCAGATTTCCGACCAGCTTTCCAAGGAGGTTGAGGTGAGGCCTTAGGGTACATGGTTGATACAAGAGCAACATGATATGGACCATTACCAGTATTATCTTCATCCATTTATCGATAACATAGGGGTCGTAAGTGCCTGTTTTCATGATATATTTTGAACTATGCTTGCATATATTTCTCATTGAACAATATCATGTCTATATTATTTTTTGACATGTAATTATGCACTTACTATCAGCATACCCTACGGGGTTTGTTTACATTGTATATCTGAAGGGTGGATCGCCCCATCATATGACATATTCTTATTTAAGCATCTACAACATGTAATTTTCAAATATTAATGGAAATTACGATTTTTCCTTAGGGAAAAAAAAGAAATTGTCTTTGCCAAAGGACTCTGAAAGAGTATATATTCACGATTATCTCTCTCATTTTGGCTCTTGAAATCATGTGGAAGAAAGAACATTAGGTAGGCCACAATAATAAAAGTTGAGCAAGTTTATTATAACAAGTATAAATCCATCATAAGCATGGATTTAGTATATGTTAAGAAGATCAAATCTTTTCAAGTGTAAATTG
>APFE031439578.1:329868-377402 GCA_000404065.3 Pinus taeda
TAGCATGGGGAGAGATGTTCTTCTTAATGTAACAAGCTATACCCCCAATGCCTCTACGGGAGGATCGCTTATTCCAGGTAGACCATAATGTAAAGCCATTTATGTTAGGGACCTTAGATTCTTTGTGCTCCCAAGTTTCAACAAGCAAAATAATATCAAAATCATTCGAGATCCAACGTAGCTTGGGGCCTTTGTTCCATGGAAAGCCCTGACAGTTCCAAGAAAGAATTTGGAGCATGTTGAATTGCTATTTATTATTATCTTTTTGGTTTCTATCTCAAATAATGGCTTTTTTTTATTTTTGATTATTGCCCATTTTCCTTCCATCCTAGCTTCCTTCACCTTTTGAACCCCCTTTCTCAATTTTGCTTGATCTTCTGGAATGAGATTTTCATTTATAAATATTCTCGTTTCTTTTAGACTTGAGGTTTTACGAAGTATGTCATACTTTTGGACAATAGAGCTCACCTTTATTTGGATCAGCCTTTCATTATTCTCAGTTAGTTTCCCCAACCTTGTTGCTTCTGTGAGACACATTGTTTAAATTTGTAATATGTTATGTAATTATGTCTAGGCTATGGCTAAAGTATCCTCGTCTACCTCCTCTTTCAAACCATAGATTATAAGGTTCAAGGCCCTTTTGTTACGCTGATGGTCTAATTCTATCAATTTTTTCATTTCATCTTTAATTGGTTTGATATATAATTTACCTTCCACACTATTTAGGGTGAGGTGGCTATTAAATTTTTCTTCTAGCTCTTTAATCATGTCCTTTATTTTAAGACTCTCTAAAGTATCAGCATGTACTTGCTGGGATGTTTGGTTCATATCTTGGTTTTGCTTTTCTATAACCTACAATCTAGTCTCCAATGCCTCCATCTTATTCTCCAATAGTTCTATTTTATTTTCTATTTGTTTTTGGATCTTGTCTTCAAGAAATGTGAATTTGCTTTCCAGCATGGCTACTAAATCATTGACTTTTCTTTCTTCTCTACATTTCTCTAAAGACTCTATATACTCATAGAGGCTCTATAGAGTAACTGTGCTAGGTTTACCTTTGGTAATATTTGGTAACTGTGGTGAATTATTCATACTTGAAAATATATGACCAAATATGTCTTAGAAAAATATAAGGAATGTGTGCACCTGATATCAACGAGCCAGACTGCAGACGCACACGCCTCAGATTGTTTTTCTATTATCGCAGAGAAATCGTAAATACATCGCCCTAAATTATTACCGCAAAGAGATAATTTCATAGATAATATATAAATAATAATTTAATATTATTAATAATAATTCTATTATATATAAACAAATAACGGCTAGTTTATAACAACTAGTCTTTAATTAAAAATTAATAAATTTTATTTTATTAATAAATAACTAATTCCTAACGTCTAGTTTCTAATGGTTAATTCTGGATTATGCATCCTTGCTATTTATTCTTTAGAGTCAATAGATTTTTTCACCTTTGTCCTGAGGATGAACCGTTAATTCTAGACTATGCATCCTTGCTATTTATTCTTTAGGGTCAGTGGATTTTTTCACCTTTGTTTGAAGATGAACCACATTACTTGGTTCCAAAAGTCGACCAAATAATAATGATGTGATTAGTCCTAAAGACATTCTTGTTTACAATATGGATCACAAAAGTCTAAGATCTAATTTTATAGAAATTGTTTTTGAGAATTGTTTTTTTTACTTTATATAAAATTTATGAGGCATAGAGTGAATGGTGACAAGGTGTTATGTCAAGGCACTCCATTGTGTAAAGGTCATTCGATTGAGAGTTTGTGGGTAAAACTAGCCATGCTAAGGGTAGGTGTGGCCCAAGCGAGGTACCATCCCTAGGTGACTTTGATAGCTTATGTGTCCATAGGTCTCAACCACTCAAGCTATAGGTTAAGTGTGTCAGTCATCTCAAGGCCCACATAAATTAACCCCAAAAAAATAAACTTCAAAATATTTAGAAAAATTGAAATATATTAGTAGTGTTCATGTTTATTAATATAACATTTGTTATCATACTATACATAATTAAAATTGAACTAATATGTGGCATTAAACTTAATTAGCTTAAACATTCATGACATTACAAATAACATTGTAATTTGAATTCTTACATCTCATGCTTTAAAATAAATGTTGTCAAATTATTTGTTTGTTCTATCAATTCATTATAATTATAAAATATAACCTTTAGTTTAATTAATAGAGGAAATGACTTTTTTACATGCATTTTTTTAGTCAATTTTGTTCAATTTTGGCTGAAATTTTTAAAAATCATAAGTTTAGGTTGTTTAATTTATAATTACGAGTACCCCATATTGTTTATAAGAAGTTGAATCTATTTATCTATTCAAAAACTTATTTTAAATAACAAAAAATCATAATCCCATCCAAAATTATATCCTTAAATTCTAATTAAAAAATTATTTCCTGTATTAATTATATAACTATGAAAAAGAAAACAACCAAATAATTTGCAACTATTTAACTTCTTTATATGAATCTAGTAAAACAATTTAATATTTAACTTAATTTACACTCCGTATACTTTAAAATATATTTAATATAGATTAGTGATCAATTTTGAAATATTTAATTATAAAGTGCTTTAATGTACTAGACCCATCTTACAATTATTATTTTCCCAATTTAGAATGTGTTACAAACTACACCTGCCATGCACATCGATGTACTTGATAGTGACATTTCAACAGAGGTGGTCATGTGACAGATGGTTCTCTTGGCAATTAAGACCACCCCCAAAAACAGTTGCAGACTATTCAGTGGGTGGATCCTACCACATCTCTTTATGCTCTCCCCTGGTTATGTTGAAATAAGACTCAAGTGGTATAGACAGGGTTATTATCACTTCTTTAGGTTTTAGGTTTATATATATATATAATTATAATATATTAAATTTATAATTATTTTATTAAATGGTGGATGTATTTAAAATAATATTTTAAAATTATGTAAAATTTTATTTTTTTATTTTTAAAATATTAATATTTATCTATATATTTATGATTAAAATGTTAATTTTTTTATTAAATTTAATTATAATAATTTACTAATCAATTTATAAACTAATTTAATCTTTCCCATATAATAATTTTTATTCCATTAAATTGCATTTCATGGAAACGCATTTGGGACATAGTTTTTATTCATACTCAAGCAAGGAAATTGAGTAGGTAACTATGCGTAAAAGTTGTTTATAAATAATTGTGTGTATCATAGAGAAAAGTCAATAATATATTTTGTGAATTATCTTTGTTTATAATTACTATCTATGTAATATTAGAAGGTAACTATGCGTAAAAGTGATTTACATGGATTGATTTACATAAACGTAAAAGTGATTTCATGGATTGATTTACATAAACATAAAACGAGAAAAAGGCAATAATTTGTGAATTTTTTTTTTATAATTATTATTATTTATAGTTTAGTATGGGTAAATTTCACTTAAAAATGTAAACATAAAATATGTGTGGGTATAGATTTCACGTAAAAATGTAAATGTAAATGTAAACACAAATGTAAAGTAGTGTGTGATAGATCTCATGTAAAAACGTAAACGTAAATGTAAACATAAACATAAACATAGACGTAAACATTTAACATGTAATGTTTAACATTTAATATTTAACATTTTTAATCTAATGTCACTCCTATTTAAAAATCAATCTAATTATTATTATTTATAAACACAATATAACTTTTAAATATGAAAAAGCTTACTAACACTAAAAAAGAGGTATGATAAATAAATATAAATATAAATAAACCAGAGGTATGGTAAATAAATAAAAATATATCAAATATGATTAGAAATCAACATCTAATTATATACCAAGCTTATGGACCAAATTATTATTAAAAACCACTGCAAACACTATTAACCCTAATTATATTAATATATTATAAATCTAATATTATATTATATATTATAATATTAAAAATTAAAAATTTAATAACTTGGATAATACAATATTAAATTTGTTAGATTATAATATATATTAATATATCATGATATATATATATTAACTCTAGATATATATGGGAGGGAAGATGTGATAGAGGTAGAGATAGGGGGAGTGACAAGGGAGAGATGGACATAAACTAAAGGAAAGGGGCAAGGACGAATGAAGAGAGAAAGAGAGGGAGAGGAGTGAGAGAGGTAGAGAAGGGTAAGAGAGGGAGATGGAGACATAAAGATGGAGGTGGGATAGAGAGAAGGAGAGAGTGAGGGAGAAGGAGAGAGGGAGGGAGATAGTGAGAGGATTGGAGGGCAGAGAGAGAGAGAGAGATGGGGGGAAGAGAGGGTGGTAGGAGAGAAAATGAGAGAGACAAAGGACAAGAGAGAGGACTTGAGAGAGAAGAGGAGAGGGAGAGGGATAGAGAGATTGGAGTTGGAGGAGGAGAGGAGGAGGAGAAAAAGATATAGAGGAGTGGAGGAAAGTGGAGAGATGAGAGGGAGTGACAAGGGAGAGATGGAGAGAAGAGTTTGTGTATGTTTAGGGGTGAGATAAAGAGACAATTAGAAGGATATAATGAAGACCAAGGGGGGAGAGAAGGAGAAAGGGAGGGATATAGTAACAAAAGTTGGAGAGAGAGAGATGGGGGAAGAGAGAGGGAGGTAGGAGAGCAAGGGAGAGAGAGGACTTGAGAGAGAGGAGGAGAAAGGGAGGGATAGAGAGATGGAGTTGGTGGGGGAGAAAGGGAGGGAAGAAGAAGGACACAAAGAGTGAAAAGTGGAGAGAGAGAGGGAGTGACAAGGGAAAGATGGAGAGAGTGTGTATGTTTGGGGGTGAGATAATGAGACAAAGAAGGAGAGATGGAGAGAAGGGAGGAGAGAAGGAGAGAGAGAGGCATATAGTAACATAGTTGGAGGGTGAATAGAGAGAGAGAGGTGGGGGAGAAAGGTAGAGAGGGGAAGGAAGAGAAAGAGGATGTGAGAGAGTGGAGAGAGGTAGGGAAAGAGAGATGGATATGGAGGGGGAGATAGAGATAGGTAAGAAGAAAGACATAGAGAGAGAAAGGTTGAGAGAGAGAGAGGGGGGAGGAGGAGGGAGTGATAGATAAATAGATTGGAGAAAGAGAGTGTATGTTTTGGGGGTGATATAGAGAGACAAAGGGGGAGAGAGATATATATCGAAGGTGAAGGGAGGGAAGAAGAGAGATATGGAGACAGGTAGGGAGAGACAAAGAGATTGATAGATATGGAGTGAGAAAGCGTGTGAGTTTGGAGGGGTGAGATAGAGAGAAAAATAAGGAGAGATGAAGGGAGATATAGATGAAGGGGGAGAGAGGTAAGAAGATTCCTTTCACTGGATGCATTGATTTCTTTGTAGATGGTGATTCCTAATCCTATTTGATTTTTTGCACTAGATGCATTGATTTTAGTGTACATGTTGATTTCTAATGATATTTGATTACTTGCACTAGATGCATTGGTTTCAATGTAGATGATTTCTAATCATTAAACATTATTACATTGTCACTTTGCATTCAAAATTTTTATTTCATCATTTTTCATCATTAAAGTTATTAACAATATTTATCATCTCAACAAAATGAGGTAACTAAGAAAATTTAAAATTAAAATGACTAGATAAATCTCAAACATATTTAGCATATTTAAAATGATTATATTAATATTAGATGCATTTACATATTATTGATAAAATTAAGCATATGTTCGATAGATTTTCCTTCGCCGCACACGATTGAAACCGGACTAGATCCATCTTAACTCTAGATCTATCAAGCACTGAGAGGGATCAAATATCTCGAGGTGCAAACCTTTCCTCAAGTTTTTCACTAAAAAAATAGGTTTGTAGTTCAAGAGATTTGATCCTTCTTGGTGCTTGATATATCCAAAGTTAACCAGGTATCTTTATATTATGATTTTGTTTTATATTAACAAATCAATTTTTTTGTTTAATTAATTAATGCAAATTTTTTAAGCTAGCAACAATGTTTGTATTAATCAAGAGGAAAACTATACATAGTTAATCATTGCATACTACCTAGAAACTAAACTAGTGGTAGCATATCAAAGTCTTTTTACATGGAGTTTGAGAAAGATAATTGACATAAATGTATTTCAAAAACAAACTAAATTTAAAAGTAAAATTAGCTAGTTGTCTTAATCTAGATTAAGAATTAGCTACATTGTGTTGGCGGCCCAAAAACATAGTAAAAAAACAAGTGACTTGTGCATATTAAGGAGGACAAGAAACATATTCCTTAGCAAAAAGTGTGCCCAGCTACTATCTATGACTCCTCAAACTCCAATGCTAGAAATTCTCCATGTCATAGTTGCAACCCAATGATTCATTTATTGGATTTGGAGTTGTAGTGCATTCAAACATATCATAATGGGCCTTGTTCCTTTCAACTAATACCTTTCCCATGATGGTCTTCAATTTTCAATACATACCAATATTTTGTAAATTCTTGGTGTTTCTATTGTAAGTGTTTCCTATATCTGGGATCCATTGTCCAAATTTTGCATCAGTTGTACACATATGCTCAACCCAAGCTTCAAATTTAGTAATTTCCATTTCGAATTTGACTTCCAATGGAATCTAAAAGTTCATGAAGATGACTCCATGTTTAGCTAAGGTTTATATAGAGTTTGGTTATGTCAACCACGATTCCACCTTGCACTGGAGCTAGCACAATCCATGGTAATGGTCTATGTGAATGAGAGCAAAGAGGTGTTGAGTTAGGTGAAGGGCTCAAGTCTCAAAATGAGGAAAAATCATAAAGGAAAAGAAAAAGGGAAGGGGGAGGTGATACAAAGGGGTAAGAAGGTCACTCAACAAGTGGAGAGGAGATAACATAAATGTAAGACCAGGTAGAGGGAAAGGCCATAAAATCTAGGGCATGTAGTGATCCAGGGGATAAAAAATTAAAGTGCTCAAAATCACTCAAAACTAATATCAAATTGCAGTGTTCATTGTTCTAATTCCAACGTCATTTGAATCATCTCAATATGACATCGTACGTGAAAGTTATCATGTTCTGCATTTTTTTCCAAACATCTAAAATGTCAACTCGCAGGGTTGACTGAGTTGATGATTGGCCAGTATGTATGATGATGTCATGAACTGATTATGTAGTGTCTTGTGTCAGACGTTCTAATCCCATGCTGACACATGGTTGGGTCATATAAGTTGGAGTTGGAAATTTCTGATGGGTTGTTGGTCTTTGAATTGGCCTAATTACGAGGCACCACGTGGCCCAATGAGAGAGCGCCACATGGCCCTTTGTTATTGGCCAAAAGAATTTCAACAGGGCCAAAGGAACTCGATAGGATTTGACTTCTAGAAGTCTTGTAGAACAATACCATGGTTTATTGTCATGCCACGCCAATGGTTCTTAACGTATTTTGAACCACGATTGCATTTGAATTAAAAATTTTGGCGCATTGAGGGAATGGGGAGGAGCTCTTGGCCCCAGCCCCAGGTTTTATGCATTGACATGACTAGGAGCGTGGTGAAGTGGGGCAGGGTGGGCAGTTGGCCTTGGCCCAAATTCATATGGGAACCCATGTGATGACAAGCAGAGGCTATGGCGAAGGGGGCGGAGAAAATAGGCCCCGCCCCTAGTCCTCGGAAACGAATATGACCAACACTTATGGTTAACAACGAAGGGGTTGGTGTGTGGCGCCTAGCCTGGGCCATATTGTGCCACATGACTAAAAAAAGGGGCAATATTTGGGCCCGTGGTGCCCAAAAAACTATTCGACATCTTGCACATTTTGTAGTAGGTTTCACTTTGAAAACATGTGAATTTTTTGCTTCACCGAACCACCAAAGGCAGGAAGCGTTGCCTAGTTAGGCAATGTTTTGTCAATTTGCAGGACATATAGTAAAGAAATGGAGATTGAGGCCTAACTTGGTCATTTTCAGTGTTTTTGAACCCAGGAAGAGCCTACACATGGGTTTATTGGTGTTCTCCACACAATGGAAACATTAATTTTGTGATTTGAGCTATTTAAACTGAGTATAATTTAAAGGCCTAACATTGGAAGCTAGACCTAGAGACATAGCCCAAGATGGCAAAACTCTATCACCAAATTGTTGTTTTTGTGATGTTGCTCATGGCTTATTTTTCTTTAATTTATTCCTACAAAACATAACTAAAAAACACTAAGTTTATGTATTTTTGCAACTTGATCCATTACCCACAAGACATAAACTTGCTTGCAATTTTTTTTTAAGAAACCTTCATCTTTTTAATTTCAGATTAGTTTAGTATCATAGCCTAGTTGGTTTAAGGTTTGACTATGTTTGCAAGTGGTTTCTTTATACTTACAAGGTTAAATATGAAAAGAGGAGAAGGAGTGTTTGAAGAGACGAACTCTCAGATTGGCTCAAGGAGGTCACAAACTCCTCAAACCCCACTAGTATTGGCACATGAAGGACATGAGATGATATTTGAGGATGAGAGATGTTTTATAAAGGATTTCTATGACATGTCTGAAATGGTCAAATTTTTGTATGAAGAGAGGAAAACAAGGTTGCAAGGAGAGAGTTCAAATCAACAAAAAGGTAATGGTGGTGATGGGAGTAAGCCTCCACCACCACCTCCTCCTTCGCCTCCATCTTCATCTCCTTTCTCACCTCCTTGTTGACCTCCTTCAACACCTATACATACTCCTCCTAGATCTCCAAAAGGACATCTTAAGTCTCCTATTCTTAAGCTTGATGTCATCTTTGAATTGTCTATGTACAATGGTAAAGTAAATGCTAAAAAGTTGGATAATTAGGTTCGTCAAATTGAAGTCTATTGCAGGATTCAAAGGATTAAGGATGATGTGACTAAGATCCAGCTTGCTTCTCTTCATTTGGAAAGTGCAACTCTCATTTGGTGGGAAATTAGGGGAATTTTGAGGTCTAGAATGGGACTCCTATGGAAATTATAAAATAATAGTGGAAATAGTAAAATAAGATTAGATTACATCATCAAATTTTAGAGGAAAAAATGAAAAAAAAACTACTTTTTTCAACTCATAGTTTCAACTTATCTCACTATGGGTTTACTCAAATTTCGAGTGGGAACATTCATTGGATGCATAATTTGATTCCTTATCCAAGGAGTACCCATATTGCATACTTTTGATGGACCCTTCTACATGAAAAATGAGAAATACATGAAAAAATGTTTTTCATGTATTTCTCGTTTTTCGTGTAGCAGGGTCCATCAAAAGTATACAACATGGGTACTCCTTGGATGAGGAATTAAATTTTGTATCCAACGAGTACTCCCACTCGAAATTTGAGTAAAACCTTAGGGAGATAACTCGAAAAAATAGTTTTATTATTTTATTAGTTTTAAATCTTTTTACTTTTTTACCCAAAAAATGGTGAATCATCCCCCATGGTTTACATCATCATCTTGAATCCTATTGGTTCTTATAAATTTTATTTTGGTTGTACATTTTTCTTAGGAGGCCCATTTTAGACCTCACAAGTTCTCTAATGGGCCAGAACTCAAGAAGATTTGAACAAAAGTGGTAAATTTATCTCTTCTTGTAATGATTTTATAGCTACATTAAGAAGGCAATTTTATCCATTATCCTATATGAAAAAATAAATTATGGATTGGAAAATTTTTAGACAAGCAAAGTTACATACAAGAATTTACAAGAATAACTTTTATCTTGGGTGTTGCTTTATCTTCACAAGACACTCTCCTTAAATACATAGGTGCATTACATAGTTATTTAGACACACAATTATTATGTTTAATCCCACCAATATAGATGAAGTTTGTGTTCAAGAAATTCATTTAGAAGCAAGAGGAAAGAATGTTCCTCAAGAGACTCACAAGAAGCCATTCAAATCTGGAGACGAAGGAAAGGGCAAGTTTAAAGGCAAAGAAAAAAATATTGCTATAGTGAAGAAAGAGGGAGAGAAACTTACATGTAAACATTGCTCTAAAGAAGGCCATGATGAATACCATTGTTGGAAAAGAAATCTATAAATGATACCAAACAATTTCAATAACAAGGGGAAGCAAAATATTGTTGTAACGACTCAATAAGATCTAGGGTCTGATTCAGGTGATGAAACCAAAAGTACAACCATGGTATTAAAAGGTAAAGCTTCTACTACAAGTACAAGTTCTTCTAGTAAACCTATTGACTCTCAAAATAACAAAGAAAGAAGTGATATTTTTCATATTAGGGTCATTAAAAAACATACAAATGTTGATACCTTGTTTGATAGTTGATCCCAAGTCAATTTGATGTCTAAAGCTATTGTCAAGAATCTAATTTAGAGACTACACCTCATACTAAACCTTACCCTTTGGGTTGGGTATGTGATGATGCCAAATTGCAAGTGACAAGAAAGTGTAAACTAAAATTCCCCATCACTGCAAACTTTATAGATGAGGTAGAGCTTGATCTTGTACCACTTGACGTATCTGAGATTGTTTTAGGGAGTCCATACTTGTATGACCGAAAAGCCATATTCTATTGTCATGAGAACAAATATCATCTTTTTAAAGACGAAGTTGAGTATAATGTTAGAGCACATCACAAGAAAATGAAATTATCTCTTGTAAGTGTTGGTTAGATGAAAAGGTTTCTTACTGCTAGTAAGAATTTTGTGTTGTCGATGATCAAAACTAAAGATATTGTTGAATCTGAATCTTTTCAAGGATGTGGTTCAAAACTCAAGCATGAACTGGTTGAAGTTGTTAATACTTATGACAAGAGGTTTCAGGAACCTAAAGGGTTGCCTCCTAAAAGAGGAATCCAACATGAGATTCATTTGTAGAAGGATGCACCTCTTCCAAACATTAGCATGTACACAATGTCAATTTTGGAGAATGAAGAAATCAAGAAGCAAATTCAAGAGCTACTTGAAAAGGGGATCTTTAGGCCTAACACATCTCCTTGTGGGTCTCCTATCATCTTGGTTCCAAAGAAGGATAGTACATGGTGCATGTGTATGGATTTTAGAGCTTTGAAAAAAATAACGATAAAGAATCATTATCCTCTTCCTTGTATTGATGATTTTCTAGATTAGTTAAAGGATGTTGTCTATTTCACTAGGTTAGATTTGAGAAGTGGTTATCATCAAATAAGGATTACTGAAGATGATATTAGGAAAACTACTTTCAAGGCAAAACAAGGTTTGTTTGAATGGTTAGTTATGTTGTTTAGGCTTTGCAATGAACCTGCAACATTCATGAGAGTTATGAATGATGCGTTGAGACCATTCCCAGATGATTTTTTCATAGTCTACTTAGATGATATTCTGATTTTTAATAAGACTCAGGAAGCACATGTCAAGCATGTGAAAGAAGATTTAGATGTCTTAAAGAAAGAGAAATTGTATTTGAAGGTGTCTAAGTTTGAATTTGGGAAAACCTCTTTGGTTTATTTAGGTCATATTGTAGGAGAGGGTGAATTGAAAATTGATCCCTTAAAGGTTGAAGTCATTGTGAATTGGCCTAAACCCGACAATGTAACAGAAGTTAGAAACTTTTTGGGAGCAACCCAATAATGGAGAAAATTTATAGCTAACTTTTCACTCATTGCAACACCATTACATGCATTGACAAGTGTGAAACCAATCTTTCATTGGGGAGGCAAGCATAGAAAGCCTTGGCTACATTGAAAGAGAAAATCAGCACAACACTAGTTCTTGTACTTCCAGATCTTAAGTAGCCATTTGAGATTCAAATTGATGCAAGTGAGTATGCCATAGGAGTGGTTTTAATGCAACACGGTAATCCTAGTTGTTATCATTCTGAAACCTTTTCCAATTCAGTAATTAACTATCCAACTTATGATAAAGAGTTGTATTATTTGGTACAAAGTATGAAGAAATGGAAGCACTATTTGATAGGTAAGGAAACGATTATTCATACTGACCATCAAACTTTGAAATATTTACAATCACAAACCAAGCTACTACAAACTAGCCATTTTAGGTGTATGGGATTCCTACAAAAAATTCATTTGGTAGTTAGGTACAAGAAAGGTATATACAAAAAAGTTGTTGATATGTTATCAAGGCCCATTGTTAATGCATCTATCATTCTTAAGCATAACTCAATCATGCATGAAAGTTATATTGAATAGTATGCTCAAGATGACAATTTTAAAGATGTTTATGAAACTTTAATTCAAGCAAATCATGTTGAAGAGTTTGATTATCATGTTCATAACAAGTTGTTGTATCATCTTGGCAATTTATGTTTTCCATGAGGTGAAAGAGTCAATTTCATAAGGGAAATCCACACTTATCTTATTATTTCTCAATTTGTTGTAGGCAAAAAAATTGCACAAATTTAGAGGTATTGTTATTGGCCTCACATGAATGAAAGTGTTTTAAGATATGTAAGAGGATGTTCCATGTTTGCTACTATCAAGCCTACCATAGGAAATTGGGTTTGTACACTCCACTTCCTATTCCTTATCGTCCTTGGGAAAGTATTTCTATGGATTTTGTAGCAATACTACCAATGTCAAAGAAAAGTCATGATTATATTTATGTTTTTGTGGATTGTTTAAGCACAATTTGTGTGATGATGCCATGTAAAAAATAAGTTACAGTTGAAAAAACCACAAAGATATTCTTCCAAAATGTATGGGTACACTTTGGGTTGCCCACTTCTATTATTTCTAATTGAGATTCTCGATTTGTTGGGAATTTTTGGTCAAGTTTATGGGAACTCATGGATACCAAGTTGAAGAAGAGCACATCATTTCATCTACAAACTGATCACTAGACAAAGTGGTAAACATAATAGTAGTGCATCTCCTTTGCGGATATTTTGATAAGCCTCCTAAGCTTTCGGATGTGCATTTTCATTACATCCAATATGCCTACAATCATGCCAAGCATTCATCTATGCAAGTATCTCCATTTGAATCTTGTTTGGGTTATTTTCTAAAGACTCCTTTGGATTTCATATTTGGTAAAGATATTGCAATAGATGGACATAGTGATGTGGGAAAATCCAAGTATTTTATTGAACAAATTCAGTTAGTGCATCAAAAAGTATAAGAGCAGCTTGAGAAAAGAAAAGAAAAGTACAAAGAAAGGCATGAAAAGCATCGAGTTGATCATGATTTCCAAGTGGGAGTTCAAGTTTGGTTATATATAAGCAAGGAAAGAATTCAAGGTGAAGGTAAAAAGCTCATGCCAATCAGATATGATCCTTTCAAAATTTTGGAGAATATTGGAAACAATGATTTTCGATTATATTTTTCACCTTATATACAAATTTATTCTGTTGTGAATGTGGAAAAAATGACATTGTATGAGCCTCCAATGAGTGATGATAATGAAGAGAAGTTTCAAATTCCATCCATTGAATATTTTTCTCCTGAATATTTAGATGAGTTGCAGGAAGATAAAATTCTTGACAAGAGGACGTCATGTAGAGGTGATGTGGAGTATCTTTGAGTGGGGCTCAAAGGTACAAATCCAAGTAGAGCAAGGTGGATTGAGATCAGGAACGTGAGGGATTTGTACCCTCACTTACTCACTGAATAAAAAAAATACTTTTGGTGGTCCAAAAGCTTCCAGTGGCGAGGAATAACCCAGGGGATAAGAAAAATACTTAAAACTAAAAGTGATCGAAATCACTCACTCAAAACCAGTGCCAAATTGTAGTATTCATCATTCTAATTCCAACGCCACTTGAATCACCTCAGTCCTACATCATATGCGACCATTATCACATTCTAAAGTTTTTGGCAAACAACTAACTAGGTCAACTTGAAGGGCTGACTGGGTTTGCTAACTGGGTAGTCTATACAATGATGTCATCAGCTGACTATGCAGAGTACTGTGTTAGATGGGAAAATCTCGTGCTAACATGTGACAGGGTTGTATAGGCTAGGCTGGTTGTTTATGATTGGCTGTTGGTTGCAGTGGCCCAATTATGAGGTGTCATGTGGCCCAATGAGAGGGTGCCATGTCACCCTCTGTCATTGGCCAAAATTTTGCAATAGAGCCGAAGGGCCTCAACGGGGTTCAATCCCTATACCTCGTGCAAAATAAAACCACGATTCATCGTTGTGTCATGTCATTGGTTCTTAACCTATTTATAACCTCAGTTACATTTGGATTAAAGTTGTTAGCGTGTTGGGGGAAGGGGGTGATGCACTTGACCCTACCCCTAGGTTTTATGCATTGACGTGACCAAGAGTGCAAAGAAGTGGGGTGGGATGGGCAGTTGGCCTTGGCCTTGAGCCGTATGGGAACCCATGTGATCACAAGTGGCAGCTATGGAGGAGAGGCAAGTGGATAAGCCCCAACCCTTGATCCTCGACAACGGATCTGACCACCACCCAGGGTTAATGGCAGAGGGGCTGGCACGTGGTGCCCAACCCTAGCCATATTATGCCATATGACTGGAAAAAAAGGGCAGTAGTTGGGCCCATGGTGTCCAACTAACCATTCAACATTTTCAACATTCTACGGTGGGTTTCACGCTAAAAACACGTGATTTTTTCACTTCATTGAACCACCAAAGCAGGCAACATTTCCTGGTTAGACAGTGTTTTTGTCAATTTGCAATATTGATAGTAGACAAATGGAGATTGAGGACTAACTTGGTCATTTTTCAGTATTTTTGAGCCTAATAAGATCTTACATAGGGGTTTTTAGGTGTTCTAGACGCAATGGAAACATTATTTTTGTAATTTGAGCTCTGTAAACAAATTTAAATTCAAATTTGAGCATATAATTTAAAAGTCTTACATTGGATGCTAGACCCAAAGACGTATCCCTAGAGGGATGAACTCTGTCATTAAATTTTTGTTTTTGTGATGTTGTTCATGGTTTATTTCTCTCTGATTTATTTTTCCAAAACTTAACTAAAAAAGACTAATTTTATGTACGTTTGCAACTTGATCCATTTCCCACAAGACATAAAATTAATTGCATTTTCTTTTAATAAACCTTCGAGTTTTTAATTTGAGATCATGTAGACCTAGAGGGGAGGTGGCCATGGATAAAGATGAAAAAATCCTTCGCAGAGAGGATATTACCTAGAACCAACCCATAATGGTTGCAATTATGCTAAATTAAGGACAAACCAACATGATAAACCACTGAAGGAGATGGTAAAATGTTATACCATTACTATTGTGATCAACCATTCAAAAATGAACTACATATGTACTTTCCATAACCTCATTAATGATGCATAGTTTAAAATGTAAGTTGTGTCAATAATTTTCATAACCTTAGTCCTAGTGCGTGGAGGTATCCACCTATCATGTCAGGGTTTAGACAATTGGAGTTTGGTGGCATTTTATTTTCACTATAGTTATGGCAGTTGATCTCTAGCACCCTATCAGAGAGATTATCTAATACACCGTTAAATTTTATGCTCTTGAACACTTCTACATCAATATAACACCATGGACCCATTTGTCAACTCTAATCATTATATGAGTAGTTCAAAATATATAAAATTGCCCTCTCTCTCTCTCTCTCTCTCATGTTAGAAGTGTTTCAATAAATAACCTTTGAGGCTTATGTTTATATTACATAATGAGTGCATTCATTAACCTAAGTGTTAAGTCTAACAATGTAACTATTCCATTAAAATCATCGTTAAAATTTGGCAACAATTTTTTTTTATCAAGAAAAAACAAAATCATGTCAAAAGACTTAGTTGGAAAATTCAAAGTATTGGTAGTTTTCCCACCAAGGTTCAAACCCCAATATACATGTTCACCCCTTGTGGGTGAGTAAACACTCATTAATATGTTTCTTATTACAAATGGAATTAGCTACAAACCATAGGTGACTTTGGCATGATAAAATACCCTCCATTTGTCATCATGTTAGAAATGATAGTTGCTTAGGCATGTGTGATATCCTAACTTCATTGTAATATCTCAAATAAAGAAAGGTATCACTTGTATGTGGTGACCAAGTTCCTCCACTAAAATATGGAAGAAAACCTCACATGAGGTTAAACATGACACACAAGTTTAAAATTGGCATATTGTAACACCCCCTCCCAGGTCTACCCAAATTAACCATGCAACCTGGGGTAAACATGAGGAGAGGTGATACTACAATTAGACTCGACCTCTTGTGTCACCTTAATGAAATGAAACATCACATACAATCATCCAACATCATTAACAAAACCCTTCGGAGACAAGTCAACCACTCACACAACCTATCCCTGGGTCTCATTTCTATTCTGCGTCTCTTAGTTCATATTTGATCTCATGCTATGGGCAAGGGAGTGACCAAAAACATAAAGTCGTTCTCACAGGCCTCCCTGCTAGTGACTATGGACCAGTATTTCTAGTTTTGTGCCAGCAAACCCAAGATTTAATACACTTTTCTAGCTTGGAATCCTGGCCTCTACCCAGAACTTGTTGTAACTTCCATAATTCATTAAAAACATAATAAAAATGTTGATCAATCAAAAATCACCATAGGGACTAGGCTTGAGCATCCCTAATTGAGACTGACATTTTTTCAAACACTTGGCATCAATGCAACCTACAATTCTAAGATATAAGTCAGAGCATAAAAGATTGTGACAACTTATGAAACATAACTAGGAGGATCACCTCCTTCTCCATTGGACTACTACATCATCAATTAGGTCTTACATCCATCCATTTAACAGTTACAAGTAAATATATGAAATACCCATGACATAAACCAGTCATTCAACCATGCTTATAACCAACATAAAACCATATAAATATCAGAGATATGAAAAACATTAAATCCACATATAAATCAATGCAAAATTAAGAGAACTTAAATTTTATTAGTCATAGGAAAATCCGACCAAGTTCAACACTTCCACGTACCACCCTACCATAGACATGGCTGAACCAAATCTCTCTTTCAACTAGTCACCCCCGTGCCATATTCCAAGCATGCATGTGGGATCTCATAGAACAACCAATCCAAAAAAAACAAGGGAATTCAAAGGTTAAACCACCTCCACCCTCATCAAACCGTGAGCACACCAAAACCGATGCTCTAATCACAATCGAACAGAACTTGGAATGCCGAAACCTAGGTATCAGAAACCTTTTGTAATTCCTGAGGAGGAGAGGAAGGCTCTCACATCAAATATAAAGGAGAAAATCTTGAGAAAAGAAGGAAAGGTGCCACCAAATGGAGGAAGGTATATCATGATAAATTTAAATGAATATGTCATTTTTCTAATTCAACATAAAATTTAATTATAATTTCTTAAAAATTTTGATAGGCTCAAAGATACCTCGAAGACCACCAAGGCCAAGTTACAAAAGCACAACCAACACAAAATCATTATTTTTAATAGTAATTGGTGAAATTTATTAAAAAAATGTGTGTTGAATGGACAGTGGGATTACGTGTAAGGACCAATTATACATTGTTGGGATGGGGTCCTCTAGGTCAGTTTTGGGGTTAAGATAACCCAAGTTTTGGTGTATTTTTTGTAAGTAATGTAAAAGTCTCCATGATTTATGGATGCAGAGCACGTAGATGATTAGGAATCAAAGGTTTTTTAGCCCCTTGTTTCGGAAACGTTTGAGTCAGTTTTGAGACCCACCCATGGTTCATGAACCATGCGATTGTATGGAAGAGGCTATAAATAGGTGTGTCTTAGAGAGTCTAATGTAGATGTTATGTTAGATATGGATGTAATGGTTCAATAGAGGAGAAGTGGTAGTGTAAAGAATTGGGTCAGATAGGAGAAGAAAGGCTCTACAGCTAAGTGCGCAAAGGCCTAGGTAGATTCTACAACTGAGTGCGCAGACCCTTGCAGCTGAGTGCGTAGGATAGTTTTGAGTCTGTAATATTGTATTGAAGATCAATAAAGAAAGTTACTAAAGAAATCATGTGTATATATATTTATATCTGTTTACTTTTGTTTACGATATATGTTGTGGATGAATAATGTGTTCATGAAATATTCATCTAATGATGTGAGATTCTCTCGAATAAGTCTTAATAGATGTAAGCAATGCATGTTAAGTACTTTCATGAAGACTGTGATTAATTTTGTTATGTTTACTAAATAACTTAAGTAGATCTACGAGAACACTAATTTAGGATTGTTCCCTAATGCGCGTAAGTGGATAAATCAACTAATAAGGGTCTACAAAGTATGATCATAGACCTTCGCGAAGGTTTGAAGGCTATTTTAGTATAGTTGTAGTATCGAGCCCTAAGGGCTTATCGATCTATGAGAAGGAAGATATGAGGCACTAAAAGACATCACACTTGTCTCTGGATGTAGAAACTTGGTTCTTGCATCCCCTCATATTGCTTCGGGTGAGATTGCAGCCTATAGTATGTGGGTTGCTGCCAAAAGTGCGAGTGGTGTAGGGATTTGTTGTGTGAAAAACAGGTTATGCCATTGCCCTGATGTTCAGAGCTACGCGAAGTGGAAAACTCTTTAGAAACCACGAAGGAATGGGACTAGAGTATATTCCATTGATTGGACCTCCTTTAAGCGGCAATGAAGGCGCTGAAAGGACTCCACCGCAAGTGTTGTTCAGCTAATCACTCAAGGGATTCTGAGAGTAAATCATTCATCCACTCCACCTCCGCCTCCACCTCCACTGCATACACCTTCCCCCACACCTCCACCTCCACCACCATCATTCAACATGGCGAACACAATGAAGTTGCTGATTTTCAAGGGCATAGGGGGTGAAGATATATAGCAGTTTTGGTTTGTTGCAAATGCTATGTGGATAGGCATCAGATTACTAATGAAAATATAAAGAAGGCATAATTGGTTACCACTCTGCAGGATCACGTTCTGACTTGGTATATTAAGTATTGTTCTGATAATCCTTTGGCATTGCTAGCAGATACTAAGGCTACATTAAACATGGAGTTTAGTAAGCCTAAGTCTGACTCGCAGTCAGTAGTTGAGTTTAAGGAAATCATGATGAGGGTTTATGAGATGCCTTGGGAATCATATTAAAGGTTGAAATGTGTGATTTGAGAAGCTAACATGCAACTCACAGATGGTTAGCATCGCGAGTGGTTTATAGCTTTGCTTCTGCCCCACCTGAGGATTTCTCTGTCACAACAAAAAATCGGAACACATGCAGAAGCTTTGGAAATAGTGATGAGCTTGAAGAAAGACAAGGAAGATCAAAGCGTGAATATAGTGTTGAGAAGCGAAATAACACCTAGAGATGATAAGGGTAAATGGCCTTAAGAGGACAGGTGTGTCCGCAAAGCCCCATAAAAGGAAGTTGGTTTTGATTTGGAGCACACTAAGGAAACATTTATAGAGGCCAAGAAAAGCTTCGTTGAGGCATCCACCTTAGGAAGTCAGGATAAGGTGCAAGAAACTAGTGTGCCTACAGAGGTTGATCTCTCTGTTCTTACTATGTTTTTGGAGACCTACATAAAACTGTTGCACGATATCAACGCCATTGAAGGTTTGCAGGAGTTAATTAACAAATGTGCCAACAAAGAAAAGGTCCCTGATGGACACTGGGTGGTAAAAAAAATTGGAAAACATAAGGCCAGAACAGGGCACGAGATGAGGCTCACCGTACAGATAGGTGATTATGAGATAGACCAGGTCATTTTGGATCTGGAGTCGGATTCGAACATTTGACCTCAATAAACATGGGAAAGAATAGGGAGACCTATGCTGCAGTGATCTCTGATTCAAGTCATAATGGTGAACCAGCAGAAGATCATCGTTATGGGGCGATTACATGAAGTCACAGTTGATATAGAAGGTTGAGGGCGATGGCTAACTTTGAGGTGATAGAGATCGTTGATGACAATAATCCATACTCCACGCTCCTGGGAATTGACTGGGTCATTGACATGAATGGGGTAATCAATCTGGAAAAGAGGACAATATCGTTTGAAAAGAAATCACTTCGCGTTGTAGCACCATTGGACCCTACATAAGGGGTGCACTACACTAAGCCAGTCTGTGATTATGAGGAAAGTGAGGATGAACTAGATCAAATCTATAAAATAATAGCGCGAGACCAAGACTGGATCAATTAGATGGAAGATGGACAGATTGCATGGGACCGAGAGATTTCCTACACCTCTGATTCATATGAAGGGTTGGAGCATTGGCAGAATCATCTACATGAAGTATCTACACTGCGTTGCAATATGATGATGAAATCGATGCACTGTGTTTCATCAGAGATAAGGAATTTACCTTATTATAATGGTTTAACTAATGTGGATAAGTTTTTGGATGCATTTGAGCAAGAAGTCCCTAAGGATCATCGCTTCCAAGCATTAGATTTGGCACTACACGCTACGCCCGCATGATGGTGGGGTACACACAAGGATAGCATTGATGGATGGCAGGATTACAGAAGAATGATGAGGTTATGGTTTGGGCACCCTAACACTAGATTGACTGAGAAATATAGTGGGAAGGATGATCCATGCGATCACCTAGAAAATTGGACTAAAGCATGGGGGATAGAACTGAAGCCGGAGTTGGTACACATATTCTGCAATACTTTGGACACAATTCCCATGAACTAGTATCTAGAAACGAAGCTCTGCCATGGCACTATGGAGTGGGATATTTTGAGGGAAGGGTTCTTGTTGACCTTCAGTTTTGAAGATGGCTTTGCCAGTATCGATGAAGCCCTACACAAGATTAAGGAAGTTATCTTCAGAATGCCACAAGAACCTATGGAGTGGGTCCAACTAGACTGGAGCACCCAGCTGTGCCATGCGCTGGAATGCTATAATGTGACCACTGAAGAGGAGGATGACAATCCAAGAAATATTAATGTTCCAGAGGTAGAGGGGCATCTCAAACTCGAGGGTTTACAAATGGACAACCCAGACATCATGGCGTCGTTGAAAACAAAGCAAGTAAACATTAGTACTGAAGCAAAACCAAAATTTTCAAATATTGGAGATTATTGGGATGATGCTACTGTGGATAAAGTTTTTGATTTACTCCGCGAATATCAAGATCTTTTCCCTACCGATTTTTCAGACTTAAAGGGCATAATAGGAGACTTGGGCATTATGAAAATAGCTCTGAAGCCAGACACGAAGCCTATTAAAAAGAGATCGTATCGTCTTAATAATAAATAAAAGGAAAAGGTTTGCTTAGAGTTAAATAAGATGCTGGAAGCAGGCATCATAGAACCGATTGAGGAATCTTATTGGGTGAGCCTGATGGTGGTTCAGGAAAAGAGGCAGAACAACGAGATAAGGATTTTCATATATTTGTGGAAGATTAATAATGCATGTGTCCATGATCCATTCCTGACGTCATTTACTAATGAGGTATTAGACAATGTTTTAGGGAATGAGGCATTGTTAAAGGCCAGGTTGTAGCCATGGTTGGAAGAGGCTTATCAAGTCACGATCACCATCCAGGATAAGCTTAAAGGCTTGCAGCATACACAATAGACAATGAGGCTGGCCATAGAAGGACCAGCTACAAAAAATTTAGTTGAAGAGGTCAAGAAGGAAGCTACACAGAGTGTTGTCGAGGTTGCAGTAATTTAGGTAGAGCCGAGGGATCTTAGTAGCAAGATCGCAGTGCCAACAGAGTGACTCGAGGGAGTCATGATCTTTGTGTTGGGGGCCTTTTGGGATGTGGTTCCCCAAGTTAGTTTTGGGGTTAAGATAACCCAAGTTTTGGTGTATTTTTTGTAAGTAATGTAAAAGTCTCTGTGATTTGCGGATGTGGAGCATGCAAATGATTAGGAGTTAAAGGGGTTTTAGCCCCTTGTTTATGAAAATTTTGAGTCATTTTTGAGACCCACCCATGGTCCATAGACCATGGGATTGTATGGAAGAGGCTATAAATAGGTGTGTCTTAGAGATTCTAAGGCAGACGTTATGTTAGATATGGATGTAAGGGTTCAATAGAAGAGAAGTGGTAGCACATATAAGTGGGTCATATAGGAGAAGAAAGGCTTTGTAGCTGAGTGCGCAGAAGCCTAGGTAGAGTCCGCAGCTGAGTGTGCAGACCCCTGTAACTAAGTGCGCAGGGTAGTTTTGAGTCTGTAATACTGTATTGAAGATCATTAAAGAAAGTTACTGAAGAAATCCTGTGTATATATGTTTATCTATGTTTACTTCTATTTACGATATATGTTGTGGAAGAACAATGTGTTTATGAAATATTGATCTAATGATGCGTGATTCTCTTGAATAAGTCTTAATAGATGTACGTGATGCATGTTAAGTACTTTCGCGAGGTCTATGATGAATTCTGTTATGTTTACTAAATAATTTAAGTAGATCTATACAAACACTAATTTAGGATTGTTCCCTGATGTGTGTGTGGATAAATCAACTGTTAAGGGTCCATAAAGGTTGATTGTAGACCTTCGCAAAGGTCTGAAGGTTGTTTTAGTAGAGTTACAGTATCGATCCCTAAGGGCTTATTGATCTATGCGAAGGCAAATTTGAGGCGCTAAAAGACATCACACTTGTCTCTGGATGCAGAAACGTGGTTCTTGCATCCCCGCATACTTCTTCGGGTGAGACTGCAACCTACACTATGTGGGTTGCTGTTGAAAGGGCTAGTAGTGTAGGGGTTTGTTGGTTGGCACAACTAACTCTGAACTTGGTTTAGGACCCCCTAAGACAACATAAATACTTTCCCATGACTTCTCAAACTAGATGCAAAATTGTCCTCTAATTAATATAAGAACCATATCACAAAACAAAATGGGAGTTCTTAAAGTAAGAGCTTTAAATAAGGCTCCGAAATCAAGAAAAAATGTGTTTGTGTGCTAATACTATAGAATAAAAAATTCATTAAAAATGCAAAAAGATACTATATTGCTCAAAGAAGGAGCTACTAAGTTCAAATCTAGTGGAGGAGTAGGAGGAGCACATATTCAATTCATGAAGGAAGATGAAGACAAATAATTCCAAACTTTATACAATTGGAGCATGTCCAATTGGCTTGTTAATCCATCAATTTCATCACCTTGGCATTCTATCAATTTTCGTTGCTCAATAAGGATCTCCATGGTGGATGTTAGTCATGTCATCAGATAGTCCACATGGAGTTGTAGCACTTGAATCTAGTCCTACAGAGCAAGAGTCCTGGTAGCATTATCCTAGGAATCCAACCATATATATACCTATAAATGAGCCATACTATGGACCAAGTAGGTGTTATACCCCTTATTCTTGCTATTTTTTTTATGTTTTTTATGATCCAACAGAGCTCAATTTACCAGCTTCTTCCAATATTATACGTGTCAATAATAAGACTCAATTGATCCATTGAGCTAATTACCCCCATGTGAGGAGGGTTTGGCATTCAAATTGACATTAAGTTCCACATTCAACCATGAATACTAGCATAATATCCCATTTCACTCTCATATGTGAGGTAGAACATCTCACTTTTCTCACAATAGAGGATTTAATTCAAAATTACTTTCTTTGTGGTAAACACGTCATCGATTTAACCCCCTAGGAACCTATCTGGTGGGTATTGACATAACCATCCTTCACGATGTGTGAGGTTATAGAATATGGTGGAGTTGGGTGGAAACATTCAACCATAGAGTCCCTTGAGGACAATGGACCACTTAAGTTGCGAGGGAGTCTCCTAATGCATTATGGGTCCAAAGAATATGGAAGGAATAAAATTAATGAATATTATATGAGCTAGCCTAGATTCTCTTGTAGATGGATTGAATGTTTTGGCCCAAAGGAGAGGTACTCAAATTCAAGTGTCTAATAATATTGTTGAAATTTCCCACAATGATAAGCTTATGAATATGAAGCATATTGGCTAAATCTATTCCTTTGAGAAGAGAATACAACTCCACGTAATTATTCTAAGTTGTGCCCAAAATCCAAGAATAAGTTTTTTTCATTTTTTCCACCACAACTTAAGATCACCCCCCACAACCAACACAAAGTTTTCTATGCAAGATACCTAAAAATTAATTTCCAAATTTGTAAGTATGAATATAATTGAACCATCTCATCATTAATTTGTTTCAACTTTTATTTTGGTGTGATGAAATAAAGAGGGAAATTGGAATAACCATAATAAATATTTCTCTGTAAAAACTATGTTAAACATACAAGCCATTTGAGGAAAACTTGGTAAAAATATATCAAAACTGCTTCATGGGTTCAAATAATTTTTTTCAATGTAAGTGGTGTATGTCAAACAAATGTTTTGTAAATTATATATTGTATACCTCTTATTCATAAAATGATGAAGAGGATATCCTAAATTCATATTTGACTCATTTTTGTTGTAGAGATTTGGAAAATAAGGATTTTTTAAATACTCCAACAACCTAAGGATATTGGCTTTTAGAGGTTTGTTTTCCAATTGACTGGTGGTACCCCTTTGCATCCTTGTTTCTTTTCCCTAGAAATGTGATGCATTTATATTTAATATTTGATATTAGAATCCTTGGAAAATACAACAGATACATCCAATACATAGGTATAACCTTTTGTATTCCCAATCCTTTATTTAATATAAGCACATCATCAGCAAAAACATGTGTGTGATGAAGATATCCCTTACCAAATTGATCCATGTAAGGAGCCCTTGGTGATTTTGGAAATGGATGTATTTGTCCATTCCTTTTGCCATTAATTAAGAAGGGTGAGACTAGACACTCTTAATGAAGGCTTCTAGAAGTTGCCTAAAGAAATCACAAAGTAAACTTAGGAATAACTTTCCCCAACCCTTGATATACTTGAGATAAAATCCAATGTGTATCATGAACATCATAATATAAAGCTATTTCACTCCTCGTGTTTCTTGTGTAACCCAAATTGCATCAAGTATCAATCTATGCCTTCTTAAAAACCTAATTATTCCTTGGATATGGCTTGAGAGATAATAGGATTTAGCATAGAGGCACTCAAATCTAAAATAATTTTATAATGTGATTACAGAGTTATATGTGCTTTTAAAGATCAAAATTTCCAAGATTTGAATATTTAGGGATACTAGCTATAAATATGAAGTTTAAATACATTAATATATTACTATTAATCTTTGACTTTTCTCTCACCTTTGAGTCATCCTCAACAATACCAATGAATTTTGTTTAGAATTGAATACCATTGAACCTAAGTGCACTATCATAACAGAAAGAGTTTAATATTGCATTCAATTCCTCATTGGTCATCCACTGCATAAGATTTACATTTTTTCTTCTAAAACGATCGTACTAAAAAATGTGGTGATTTCAATAATCTATTTTAGGTTTTTTTGTATTGGGTTCTATGTCTAGTTGTTATTTTCCTAGTATTCAAAACTAGATCACTTTACATGATAGGATTACTAAATACATTATTAAGTCTAAATAGGGCATCTAGTTCACATATACTTCTATTTTTCGTCAAAAGGTTTTTATGTTTTATGGGGTGCTGTGAAAATTATATGTAGGTAACAAGAGTTAATTAAGAGTTGAATACCAATATGTTATGTATAGGATAACTAGAAATCCTATCCTACTAAAGCGTTTATAGAAAATAGTGTTGAATTAAAGTACAAATGAAATAATCATATAAAATTGTAAACAACTAAAATTTATTATGGTATATAGCTCAAATATCAATAGAAAATTATTAGATTCACCATTCTATAGAAATAAACGATGAACAACTCAGTAGGAAATATCAACTTATGAACAATAAAAAACTAAATTATAAAACAATAATGTAGACTGATTCATAAACAATAGATCACATAGCACTTGCCTCCTTTGAGTGGTCCCTTCCTTTACTTAACAAGGTGTTGGACAGACTTTAGCAGCTAAATGTTAATTCATTGCTTAATACTAATTTCATTCAACACATAAAAACAGGGAAAATTAGGAAAGAAAGATAGAATGAATTAATTATACATTAGGGAAGTAACTATAAAACATGTAAGTTTCGTACCCCTTCACTTAGAGGTGGACACTACCTTTTATAGGCATGTTGTAGCCCAGTTTGATATCCTTTGAAAATTGGGCTACTTCTTTGGATTCTATCTCACATATATCTTCATCCTCTTATTGATGGTCTTACCCAGCCTCTCAAATGCGTGTTGGACATGTTGACTCTCTTCTTATGGTTTATTCCTAAATCACATGAAAGAATTAATTAATAAATCAAAATAAAGCTTTAATGATAAAGAAGTGACATTAATATAAGTGACATCACATATGAATAGGAATGCGAGTATGTATGTATGTATGTATTATTATTATTTAATTATTTTAATATTATTAATCACATATATACATATATGCTCATGAATCAAATAATTAAGTAATTAGATATTATATTTCACTAAAAATAATTAACAACCATAATCAAACTATGTTGTCCACATAATGGAGAAAGGAGTTTGAAAAAGGGGGGAAACATTGCCCAATTGACTAGTGGTACCCCTTAGCATCCTTGTTTCCTTGCCATGGAAATGTGATGCATTATATTTAATATTTGATAATATAATCCTTGGAAAATACAACACATTCATCCAATACAGAGGTATAATTCCCAATTCTTTCTTTAATATAAGCACATCATCAGCAAAAACATGTGTGTGATGAAGATATCCATTACCAAATTAATCCATGTAAGGAGCCCTTGGTGATTTTGGAAATGGATGTATTTGTCTATTCCTTTTGCCATTAATTAAGAAGGGTGAGACTTTAGAAATCAAATCCTAAAGGCTTCTAGAATTTCCTAAAGAAATCACAAAGTAAGCTTAGGAATAACTTTCCTCAACCCTTGATATACTTAAGATCAAACCCAATGTGTATCATGAACATCATAATATAAAGTTATTTTACTCCTTGTGTTTCTTGTGTAACCCAAATTGCATCAAGTATCAATCTATGCCTTCTTGAAAACCGAATTATTCCTTGGATATGGCTTGAAAGATAATAGGATTTAACATAAAGGCACTCAAATTTGAAATAATTTTGTAATGTAATTACATAGTTATATGGGCTTGTAAAGATTAAAAATAGATCAGGATTTGAATATTTAGGGATATTGTCTATAAATATGAAGTTTAAATACCTTAATATATTATTATTAATCTTTGACTATTCTCTCACCTTTAAGTCATCCTCAACAATACCAATGAATTCTGTTTAGAATTTAATACCATTGGACCTAAGTTCACTGTCATAACAGAAAGAGTTTAATATTGCATTCAATTCATCATTGGTCATCTATTACATAATCTTTACATTTTTTCTTCTAAATCCATTGTACTAAAAAATGTGGTGATTTCAATAATCTATTTGAGGTTTTCTTGTATTGGGTTCCATGCCTAATTGTTCCTTGGATAGGTATTCAAAAATAGATCACTTTGCATGACAAGCTTACTATATACCTTATTATGTCTAAAGAGGGTATCTAGTTCATAATTACATCTATTTGTCGACCCAAGGATTTTATGTTTTATGGGGTGTTGTGCAAAGTATATGTAGGTATCAAGAGTTAATTAAGAGTTGAATACCAATATGTTACGTATAGGATAACTAGAAACCCTATCCTACTAAAGAATTTATAGAAAATAGTGTATAGTTAAAGTACAAACAAAAGAATCATATAAAATTGTAAACAACTAAAATCTATTATGGTATATAGTTCAAATATCAATATAAAATTATTATATTCGTCATTCTATACCAATAAACGATGAACAACTCAATAGAAAATATCAACTTATGAAAAATAAAAAAACTAAATTGTAAAACAATAATGTAGACTATATCATAAACAATAGATAACATAGCACTTGCCTCCTTAGAGTGGGCCCTTCCTTTACTTAACAAGGTGTTGGACAAAATTTAGTAGCTAAATATTAATTCATTGCTTAATACTAATTTCATTCAACACATAAAAACAAGAAAAATTAGGAAAGAAAGATAGAGTGAATTAATTATACATTAGCGAAGTAACTATAAAACATGTCAGTCTCATACCCCTTCACTTAGAGGTGGACACTACCTTTTATAGGCATGTTGTATCCCAATTCGATCTCCTTTGAAAATTGGGCTACTTCTTTGGATTCTATCTCACATATATCTTCATCCTCCTACTAATGGTCTTACCCGCCCTTTCAAATGAATGTTTGACATGATGACTCTCTTCTTATGGTTGATTCCTAAATCAAATGAAATAATTAATCAATAAATCAAAACAAAACTTTAATTATAAAGAAGTGACATTAATATAAGTGACGTCACATATGAATAGGAATGTGAGTATGTATGTATGTATGTATTATTATTATTTAATTATTTTAATATTATTAATCACATGAATACATATATGCTCATGAATCAAGTAATTAAGTAATAGATATTATATATCACTAAAAATAATTAACAACCATAATCAAGCTATGTTGTCCACATAATGGAGAAAGGAGTTTTAAAAAAGGGGAAACATTCTCCATAAAAAGGGGGAATAAATAATAAGATATATAGAAGGAGTTTGGCTTTTCAAATTATTTGTAATACATATTATAACCACAAATATTAAATTATAAAATAATCCTATTAAATATCTATAAATATTTTCATATTAGTATGAAGAAAACTCCATTTTATTCACACTTTACATATCCTACTCGCCCAAACAAGAAAGTTCATTCACCAAATTGTTTTATACCCCATATGAATGTGATTTGTAAATAAATTTTTTAGATCCTATTGGAACTCACTTTTGTACTTAGGGTCTCCCTCTCCTCATCACCCCCCGGGCATAATATTATATAAAGTTTTAAAGAACATTTTATTTGAATGTTACAAATTATTATTACATTGGTGAAAACCTTCTTTACTAGGCACATAAATTGTTGGAAATGAGTAAAATACTAAGGGGGGAGTGTATCAATATTGTAGGAATTTTACCACTTTAAAATTTTCTTTCACTTTGTGTAAGAACAACAGGACATCATAGATGTTGGCATTGATGATGCAGTTGTTGTGTTGTAGTGATTGATGGTTGGAAATAGTGTCAACCTAGGAATGTAAGGCTTATGTGCACGTGTAATGATTATGTTTCTTGGCATGTTAGTTGCATGGTACTTTGACACTGATGCAAATGCTAGAAGAGTTGTGGAGAAGGTTGGCAGAGGTATGGGCTAAGAAGTCTTTGTTTTTCTCTATCCTTTGCCACAACCATATGGAGCCAGTCTTATGCATGCATTTGTAGGCCTTTAACTACATGGATGCAGTCTTATGGATGTGGTTATAGCTGATTTTTTCATTTTTTGAGGGTGCGGTTATGGGACTAGTCATGTTGGTATTTGGCACTTGGTATTGGCATTTCCCTAGTATTTTCCCTTGGTATTGATTCAAGGTTGATTGTTATGTTTGTGTGTATGGATTAGGGTGGCACTTGTTATTAGTATTACCATGGTACAAGTTCTCTGGGTATTTACATAACCATCGTATTTTCCCATGGTATTAGTTTCGAGATTACCATGGTGTAGGTGTCCTAGGTGTTGAAATAAACATGATATTTGTATGTGGTATTGGTTTGGAGATTACCATGGTACGAGCATCCTGGGTATCGACATAACCATTGTATTTTCCCGTGGTATTGATTTGGATATTACCATGGTACAAGTGTCTTAGGTATTTGCATAACCTTGGTATTTTCCTATGGTATTGGTTTAGAGAATTGTTGAGGATATTTTATCTTATACTTGTGTGACAAAATAGATTTGTGGGTTGATTGTTGGTGTGATCCAGATTTAAACAGGAACACAACAAATCACAGAGATAACCATAAACACAAAGATGCAGCGGAAATAATACTTCATTTCATTAATGCAAAATACTGAAATATGCTTACAAACATCAATGGAAATAAACCAGCTAAGGCGAAGGTAGCTTATCTCTGAGAAGAGATGTGGTGGCTACATGCCTCTAAACTATGTTACAATGAGGCTCACAGGCCTATTTATTGTTGAGAAACAATGGAAAACCCTAAACATCCAAAAACATAACCCTAGAAGATGAAACGCCAAGTTGTGGGCCCCGTTTGGGTAAATTGGTACATCAACTTCCCGAGGTCATAACTTTGGCGATCTCTGTTTGATGTGCACAATATCTCGTTAGAAAGATCTATCCGAGAACTATAACTTTGGGAAGAGAAACATAGGTCCATGGATCGATGTTGCTCCTAGGTTTCCCAAAAAACGTCATTTAGGGCCTCAAAACAACTCCGAAAGTTCAAGACCCAAAAAACTGCTAAAAATAGTAAACTATGCTATAATTAAGGAAACTGAAAAGTTGAAAGAAACAATGGTAGGGTTCTAAGTGGACTTGGCAGGTGGCCACCAATATCCACCTGGATCATTCCTCCCCCCTTAGGAAGCAATGGTCCCCATTGCATTGAGTTCCTCCATGAGATAAGGAAACTTCTGCTGAACTTGGTCCCTAGTGAGCCACTTGCCCTGGTGAAGGAGTTGGCCTGCTTTGACAACTTGATATAGTTGGATATTCTGCTGCCGAGTGTGCTTGATCTGCATGTCCATGATTTGATCAGTTGCGGCTTGTTCCATGCAATCTAGATTTAACTCTGTGGGTGTGAGTTGTTCTGCAATGTCATATGTGTCTAGTAATGATGGAAAGTATGGCCGAAGGAGGTCCACATTGAACACTGGGTGCAGGCCAAGGAATGGGGGAGTGTTGAGCTCAAATGCGTTGCCTCCTACAGCCTTGGTAATGGTGTAAGGACCATATCAGAGTGGTCTGAGTTTCTGATAGGCTCTGATAAGGCATTCCTTTTGCAAATGCAACTAGAATTTGTCACCCACCTAAAACTTATGTGGCACCCGATGTTGATCATGTCACTGCTTGTACTTGGCATTTGATTTCTCCAGAATATCATGGACCTACTGGTGAATATGTTGGATGTGCTCAATGAAGCTGTTTTTCTTATATGTTTTGGACTGGACATGAGCCAAATCCATGTGAGTAGCTGCAAATGGCATGGCCACATCAATGGGACATAGTAGCTGGAATCCAAAGCCCACCTAAAAAGGGTTGTGCCCAGTTGAGCTATGGATTTCCCAGTTGTTGTTTTGTTGAACATAGGGGAGGCTCTCATCCCATGTGCATGGATTGTTTGAGTTGTACATGCGCAGAATGTGTACAATCATCCTGTTGACAACCTTTTTCTAGCCATCAGTTTGAGGATGGAAGGTTGTGGACTTAGTGAGTTTGGTGTCGAGCATCGACCAGAGATTGGACCAAAATGTATTGAGGAACCTGCTGTCCTGATCTGAGATGATATACTGTGGGATCCCAAAGTGTACCCACACTCGTTCAAAGAAGAGTTTAGTAGTGACTTCTGCTCTGATATTCTTCTTGCAGGCAGCCATAATGGTCATCTTCAAAAACCTGTCGACGACCACAAAAACATAGTCATTTCCATGCTTAGTGGAAGGAAGGCTTGACATGTAATCCATGGAGATGGATTCCCAAGGTTGACTAGGGGTGGAAAGCATGGTATAGAGGCCTTGCTTCTTGATGCTTGGTTTGGAAATGGCACAAGTAGTGCATGATCTGATGTACTTCCCGACATCTTGTCGAAGATTTAGCCAATAGAAATACTTCTGCAGTACTACCACCATTTTATCGACCCTCAAATGTCCAGCAACCCGACTGTAGTGTGCTTCCCAAATCATCTTGGCGCGCTCACTTGAAGGAACACAAAGTTGACCTGGGTGGCATAACAGGGCATCCTAGAGGTGAAAATATGGAACATGTTGACCCTCCAAGAGTGTCTAGTATGTGTGGCCGAACTCTGGGTCACTTTTGTAGAGAAGTGACCAATTAGAAGTCTTGTGCCCACAGGAGTTGAGCACAGTGGTTAACGCCATGATTGGTGGTCGATTGAGGCAATATGCAACATTATTGGTGCTACCCTTCTTATACTTGATATTCAAATGGAACTGTTGCAGTTATGTGGACCACTTCTAATCATGATCATTTTGCAATTTCCCTTGGGTCTGTATGAACTGCAGGGGTCGGTGGTCTGTGTGGATGACCGTTTCCTTCCCCAAAATGTAATGCTTCCATTGTCAGCAGGCCTGCATAATGAAATGCATCTCTTTGTCATAAGTGGGATACTTTCGGACTATGTCTAAAAGTGTCTCACTGTGATATGCCACTAGATGCCTGTGTTGAGTAAGGACTGCCCCAATAGCATAGTCAGAGGCATCTGTCTCGACCTCAAATGGTTGTTGCAAGTCTGGTAATGCGAGCACTGGTCCCATGCATAGGTGATCTTTCAACTTTGTGAATGCCTTCTGTTGAGATTCAGACCAAAATAATTTTGCTTTCGCTCCTCCCTTGGTGACTTGACTCATGGACCAAGTGATATGAGAAAATCCCAACACAAACCTACGGTAGAAGTTGGCAAGACCTAGAGAGTTACGGAGCTCTGTCAGAGTGGTTAGAGATGGCCAATCTCAAATGACTTGGATCTTGGCTAGATCCACATGCAGCCCCTTTTCATCAATAATGTATCCCATATACTGAACTTGAGTCATGCCAAAAATGCATTTCTTCAAATTGGCACATAACTTGTGTTGTTGTAGTGTTTAGAGAACCTGTCGAATGTGGTGGAGGTGCTCTTCCCAACACTGGCTGAAGATCAAGATGTCATCCAAGTATACCACTACAAATGAGTTGGTGAATGGCTACAAGATGTCATCCATTAGCCTCATGAAGGTTGCAAGAGCATTCGTCAATCCGAAAGGCATAACCAACCATTCGAAAAGGCCCTCCTTGGCTTTGAATGTAGTCTTCCACACATCAGAGGGTTCGATTGGTACTTGGTGATATCCTGACTTCAAATCAATCTTGCTAAAGTATTTTCCCCCCTTGATTTGGTCCAAGAGGTCATCAATCCATGGGTATGGGTACCTATTACAGACAGTGATCTTGTTCAGTGCCTAATAGTCAATATAGAGTCTCCAAGCCCCATCCTTCTTCTGTACCAACACGATCGGGATCCCACAGGGTGATAAACTCGAATGGATGTGACCTTTCTGTGCCAGCTCCTGAATCTACCTCTTGATTTCATCATTCTCCATAATGGAGTGCCGATAAATTGGTCCATTGGGCAATGGCACACATGGGGTCAGATCGATGGAGTGCTTGACCTGACAGTGCAAAGGAACCCCGGCGAGGGAGGTGAAGATGTCCCTATACTCAATGACCTTGTCCATCTATAGCTTTCATGTGGAGGGGGCCTGTCTGGAGGTTGTGGCCACTGTCTTCTTCTTTCCTTGAGGGCATATCATCAGGAAAAAAAAATTCCCAGTTTTGGAAATGAGCTCACTGCATTGTTTTGTAGTAATCAAAGAGATGGAGATATGCAGTGCTACCTTCGGTATCCTGTACAACTTATCTCCCAAAGTAATAATAATAGCATGGGCCCTTGATTCATACACAACATGTTGCTTCCACAAGTATGGTTGTCCTAATAATACATCACAAACTTCAAGGGGAGTAATGTCACACAATACCTCATTCGTGAAGGGCTTGATATTGTATGGAAGGCGACATTATTGGCTCATGCGAAGATCCCGTCCTTGGTGAAGCCACCTGATGGTGTACGATTGTGGATGTGTTATGGTCGGTAAGCCCAGCCGCTTCACGACCTCTACCGAAATGAGGTTATTTTGGCTCCCGCTGTCAACAATGAATTGTAGGAGGGAGCCCTTTACCCACATCTGGGAGTGGAAGAGACGCTCCTCCTCCTCTGGATCTTTGGATTCCTCCTTCTGGATATTCATAGTGGCAATGATGGCATTGGGCTCCACATCGATAATCTGCTTCCCTTTATCATTCCCCTTGTCGGGTTCTAACTCTGAGTTGAAACATGCATTTGATTCTGAAACCTTTAGCTCAACCACCAGTGACTGCTTGGCCCGACACTCACTTGTGTTGTTAGTGGAGCTCTTATGGAACTCACACCACTTTCCTGTGTCCTTCTTTGGCTTCACGGTGCTGTTCTTTTGTTGTAGCTTTGGCGGGTTTTCTTGGGCCACCCCGCCTTGGCTTTGTCCTTTGTTCTGTGGTTTGGGGGCACCTTTCCCTTGCTTCGGATTCATAGATCCAAACTCTCGCTTCTTCTATTTAAACTTTTGCTTGACCTTGATGGCATATCGATATACCGTGCCGAGCGAGGGGATGTTCAGGAATCCTATTTCTTCCTGTATGTAATTGTGTAGGTAGCCACAGTACTTGAGTACCAAATGCTGCTTTGAATCCTTGATATCCAAATTTGTGCGAAGGGTATGGAAAATATTGGTAAACTCCGGCACGTCTTGGTCCCTTCCCTGCCGTAGCATGGTCCACTTTATGTATTGATCCTCATAGCTTTTGACAGGGTAATACTGCTCCTTGATGGAATCCTGAAATGAATCCCAAGTGGGTGTGACTGAAAATATTGAGCCTGTACTTTCATCCTTTTTCTCATGGTAGGTTTCGCACCAGTCCTTGACGTGGGGTGCTGCTTTGAGAAGAGCGAAAATAATCTTTTCCTGACTGGAAAAATCATGAACAGAAAAATAACCCTCTAGCAGATTTAACCATTTATCGACAGCATCTATGTCTATCTGACCCTCGAATATGGGGATTTCAAAATTAACTTGTACCTTAAACGGTGTGGCATTTCTAGAGCAGCTATTGGAAGCCAATGCGTCGCCCCTGGGTAGCCGCTGAAGGATTTGGGCAAAGATGTCCATCATCGCGTTCCTTTGTCACTTGAGGGCTTCTTCGAGCAAGATTTTGATAGGATCTCCTACATCCTCCTCTTTCTTTTCATCTGCCATGAGAGGCCGTCGGGATTTGCAAGGCTGGTCTTGCAAATGTTCGACTAGTTCAAGCCCTAACTCCTTATATCCCAACCTCGTTGGGGACATGCAAAGAAAAACAAAGAAAAAGCAATCCACTCTGATACCACTAATCCGGATTTAAACAGGAACACAACAAATTACAGAGATAGCCATCAACACAAAGATGCAGAAGAAATAATACTTCATTTCATTAATGCAAAATACTGAAATATGCTTACAAATAGTAATGGAAATAAACTAGCTAGGGCAATGGTAGCTTATCTTTGAGAATATATGTGGCAGCTACATGCCTCTGAACTGTGTTACAATGAGGCTCACAGGCCTACTTATTGTTGAGAAATAATGGAAAACCCTGAACATCCAAAAACCTAACCCTAGAAGATGAAAAGCCAAATTGTGGGCCCCGTTTGGGTAAATTGGTACATCAACTTCCAGGGGTCATAAATTTGGCATACGATCTTCATTTGACGCGCACAGTATCTCGTTAGAAAGATCTATCTAAGAACTACAACTTTGGGAATAGAAACATTTGTCCATGGACCCATGTTGCTCCCAGTTTTCCCAAAAAACGTCATTTAGGGCCTCAAAACGACTCCAGAAGTTCAAGACTTGAAAAACTACTAAAAATAGTAAACTGTGCTACAATTAAGGAAACTAAAAAGCTGAAAGAAATAATGGTGGGGTTCCAAGTGGACTTGGCAGGTGGCCACCAATATCCACCTAGATCATCGTGTGAGTGTGAGAGTGTGCTACAGTGTTCTCTATAGCTTATTTTACACATATAGTTGGGTTGGGTGGCATAATTATCATATTAGATCATAGATGGGTTGTTGGGTTGATCATGTTGAGCAATTTTGTGAGCCCAGTATGAAATATTTAGAAACGTGGTTCGCATGGAGGTGTTGGAGGTGTAGAGACTTCGTGCTTGCAAAGACTAGTAGACAAAGATTAGAGGAGGAGAATCTAAATCTAATGGTAGTTGGATAGACTAATGGATGTTGGGTGAGGCTCGTTGGTTGTGGAGGTTTCTAGTAAATGTTTATCTGCATAGTAGTGTGAGTAGGTACTTCTCAGTCTATGGATGTCAGCATACTATTGTAGGAGTCAAGTCTTCCATCTAGTGGGTGATATCTATTCCATGTACAAATTTGTTTGGCTATTAGCAAAGGATTTGATCAGTAGTAGCAATGGGTGGTTTTTTGCACTGGAGAGGGTTTTCCATCGAAAAGCATATGTCCATTTATGTGTATGTTTCATATATTGCTCATGGTGTTTTTACATGTTGATTTTCTATCTATTCATATGTTAGCTAATGTGTTACTAATTTTTAGTTGTTTTGTAAAAATTTTTAAAAAGGTAATAAACCATTGCACTACTGATTCACCACCCCGCCCCCAAGTAGCGAGATTATTTTAGATAATTGGTATTAGCATTAGTTCTCTCGGTGGAGCTTTATCACTCAAGGGTAGATCGTGGGATTATAGCAAAGAACAAGAGGAAACAATATCAAAAGAAGTGTTGCAAGTAAGTCAAGAATGTTCCAAAATCTAGAGAACCTCTTCTACTGGTAAAATGTATGGAAAACAATATTTTCATCCATGGGAATTTTCCTTTCCATTCTAGTGATGATGATTTTGGGGTCATTGAAGAAGATGATAATCATATTTTTGAATTTGATTCCTCAAGAGGTAAAGAAAGTGTATTTCTAGTGCAGGAATTTGAAGATGAAGAGATCAGAAGATTAATGACTCTTGAGGCTAAAAACAAAGCTCAAGCAAGGCTAATTGAGATTCTCACTTTAGAGAATAGAGATCTGAATAAATTGTTGCAGATTATTGAGGAGAAAGATATGTTTCCAAGAAGGGAATTTCTGATTTGAAAAGTCAATTAGTGAGGATAAGGAAGACAAAATATGAGACAGAAAATCTATTTAAGGATCAGATTAGCCAATGTAAAAATATAGAAGCAGAATTAGAAGAAAGTAGATCCTACTTAAAAGAAGATAATGATGCAATAATAAAAAATTCCAAGGTAGAAATTTGCAACAACGGTGAAGGAAGACAACATCAAGAACAAAAGCCAAAGAATGTGACAAAAAAGGGTACAAGAAATATTAGATGTTTTAGCTGTCAAAAATTTGGTCACATTTCAACTAATTGTAGAAGCAAAGTGACAATATTTTCTCAGCAAAAGAAGCAGTCAAATGAGAAGAATTCTCAAGCAGTCAGATAAGGAAGAGTGGTCACTTCAGTTTCCAGGTACAAAAACTCGTTTTATGGGTATTGTTACTCATATAATGACTTCATGCGTAAATTTGTTGATTGTAGGGTTTATGGCACAAAGAGTAAAAAGTGGATTAATAAATTTTTTGAGCCATTTCCACTATTTCTTGTCATATCAAATGTTATTTTTGTGATAATTTCGGCAAAAATTCCAAATATTGTAAGTTTCCTATTGCTATAATGGTGTCTAGACAAAATAAGGAGAAGGAAAGAGTTGCCAGAAGAAAGAGATCAAACTGCTAAATTCTAGAAATGAAAGGGGAAAGAGGATAATTGAGGCCAACCCAACCTTAGGGGGAGCATGATGTAGATGTGCATAACTTTAGGATTATCTCCTCCAAGAACAAAAATTTCATCAAAATTTGTTGTGAGTTTTGTCCCTCTATGTTCTTCAATGGTAGCTCTGAGTTTTTCTTGCGAATGAATACCTCCAATTAAAATGGGAAAGGTATGGTCAGACAAAAACAAATCAAATAAATGAAGACAATGCAATTTTATTTAAAAATAAATAAAATAAAAATATGAAAAGGAAATGTGCATTGAATAAAATCAAGCCATATCCTGACCATTTATCAATGGAATCATAAAAATGACATAGTGAATTCAAGTAAATATGAATTTATCAACCATAAAGGCATGGATTCGGTCTAAGCAACATGATTTCGTTATTATCTGGTCAAGTTTGTTAGTTTAATTGTGTGAAACTTTTGTTAAATGGTGGAGCATTTATTGTTTGGCATGGTGGAGCATTAAGGTGCAAGTTGTTGTCATAATTGCGTTGAATTAATCACACATGGCTTCTATGGACATTCTTTCAAATCCCTATTTGCGTTGACTTGAAATGTAGAATTTCATACTGAAGTTCATACTGATAAAAAATGTGGTTAGGAGTTTGAATGTGTCATATGCTCAAGATTACAAAGGAAATTGAAAAATCATTAGTGTCGTCTCAAAAAACGGGGACATGGTTCACATGGAAAGAATTGATGACTGGAAAATGAATTTTCCCTCGGGAAGATGTGCATCGAGAGAGTTGTGCATGATGGATTTGTGGAGGTCATAGTGTTGCTAATCATGTCATGATCATAGGTGGTGTATCACAATAGCAATGAAAAGATTGATAATAGTGCTCTCTGATGCGGGGAAAGGAAATTTGTTCGTGGGATTTACAGATCAAACAGAGTGGCGCAACAAAAAGCTTGTGCGCAGCAATGTTTCATTCTATCATGCCTCCACTAGATCATTAACGTTGGAATTGTTGGAGAAGTAATTAACAATGGGTTTTGTGCACGTTTGAATCTTCCTGATATCAGTACGAGTCAGGATGACGATTGGGATGTCTTTAAGGATGAGTCAAAAACTCTTAGTGAGGATGTGGATACAATATTTGATGGTAATCAAGGATTTATGGCAACTTTATTGTAGCTTGCTGAAATAGGGAAGTGTCCTATAATGTTGACAAGAAACTGACACGATCTCTGTCTGCCAGGCTTATTGGACAAATTAACAGTGGAATTTGAACTCCCTTCAATGGTGGAATTAGTTTCCCGTGTATTCATGGTTTGCATTGCAGAGGGAGTCTCAATATGTTCTAGTCTAGTTAAGCACATAATTGCAAATATCTTTGAAGATAGCAATGGCTGACTAGTGGTCACTGGTTCGATTCTTGGCCTTCACAACTGCATCGTGGCTCTAATAAAATTAGATGACGTATCATAGAGAATTCTCCCAATTCTCTCCACCAATGACACTTGGCACCAAATAAACAAAGAAAAACTTCAACCCCGAACCCTTCCAAAACCGGAAGTGATAAACAGTGATTATACATCACAAGAAAGAGTTGATCGTTACAGCTTTGGCAAAGGCTTCTTCATCATTTCACAGATTCTTGTGGTCTATATACTGAACAAAAAGTTCTCGCTCAGTAGAGTTGTAGGTTTTATAGTTCTCAATGCCCATAGATTGACATAAACATGCACTGCATAATTTATAATATGTCTTTACATATTTGCCAACAAAACGGGTTACGTTAAAGTTTTTTTTCTGACAAACCCAAGGCCATGATTTCTGGGTTTTTGAAACTAGTGCGTATAACGAAAATTTTATTTTTTTAAAAACCACATCTTTAGCCTAGGTTTTAGTTTTTTGTTTCTAAGTTATGGGAGAAAAACTCTCCCAAGGTGATCGATATGAGGGTTTCATTAACTTCTTATATGAAGCGAATCTAGGCTATTATCTTGTGAGGATGAATGCATTGTTGCTACAGTAGTATTGGATGAGTATGGAACATGTAGCCAGCTTTTTCTTGGTTGACAGTGTTATATGCTTGTACATGGGTTTTGAATATGTTAGTTAACTGTTGTTAATGGAGGAGATGGCAAACTATTGTATGGAGGGATTTTATTTTGAGAAATTTCTTGTTATGGTAACCACCTATAGCAAATGATTGTATATACCTATATAGTGCATTGGTGTTTTGAGAATCCTATGAATAATGGTTGCATGCAATAGACAGATAATTTGCAATTGACTTATTTGTTTTTGCAAGGTTGACATTTTTGTCCATTCAATTGCATAATTGTAGCTTCTATACTATGTATTGTTTGGGTGAGATGTATTCTAATGTCTTGATGAGCATTGAAAACCTGGTATTGCATCGTCGAAATACATGTTGTTGATATAACTTTATTTTGCTACTATAAGGAGAATATCACCTATACTTTCATTGATATTTTCTTTTGTTGTACAATGGACACTTTGCAGTCCTTATGCTTGTTTATGTCAAGAAAGTAATGTAAGGTTGAATACCAATCAAAGTATAGTTTGAGAGTCCATCAGTCCTTGGTTATGATAAAGAAGTGCCACTGATGTAAATGTCAAGTATTTCGAGTCATTGGTGTCCTCAAAATTGGTACAACTATGTAAAATGCTTATAAATCCTTGTAAATTATGGTCAATTCCTTGGTCAAGATTCAGTTTTCTGGTCTATATGGTGTCACTTTCAATGAGGAGGTCTTCATTGCAAGATGATGATGATGATGCTGAGGGGGAGTTTTCCTAGTACATGATCATTGCTCAGATGTTGTTTTTTGACAGAAATGGTATTTTGTTAGTGATGTTGATGGTTGAGTTATGGTTATGTTTTTGTTTAGGAGAATGTAGCTACTTCCCATGCCATGTTATTGTTGATTGTTATATGTATGTTGTTGTTTCTTTGGTTGCCAAAGATGTTGTTGTCTAATGGAAATGATATGTTGTTGGTGATGTTGATGGTTGAGTTATGGTTATGTTGTTGTTTAGGAGAATGTGGTTGTTTCCCACACCATGCTATTGTTTATGGTTATATGTATGTTATTGTTTTCTTGGTGTAGAATGATTTTGATGTGGCCGGAGTCGGTAGTTGTTTTTATTGTTTTTATGATATATCTATTTTCTGTTGTTGAGTTGAGTGTTGTTATTATTGTTGGTGCTTATGATGATATTTCTTCTCATTGAGATTAGGAGACCGTGATATTTCTCATGATGAGAGTTAAGTATGTTGTTATTGCGTCAGGATAGAGTGATTTATGGTTGTTCTTGCTTGTTGAGACCCAACTAATGTCTAAGAGGATTGTTTTTTAGTTCCATCATTTTTGAGGTGAGCCCTTTATCATTGATATCAAAAGGGGAGTGCAAGAGGAGATTAATTTCAGAGGCTGACATAAACTGGAGGGTTTAGCAAGGGTTGTCATCAATGCCAAAGTGGGAGATTTTTGGAATTGATGATGAAGTTATTGTGATGTAGTGATTGATGGTTAGCATTGACGTCAACCTAGGCATGTATGGCTTACGTGCAGGTGTTATGATTATGTTGCTTGTGATTATTTTACTTGGCATGTTAGTTGCAAGGTGCTTTGATAGTTGTGCAGATGTTAGAGGAGTTGTGGAGTGGGTTGGTAGAGGTCTGGGCTGAGAATTCTTTGTTTTTCTCTATACTTTACCACAACTGCATAGAGCTAGTCTTATGCATGTGGTTGTAGGACTTTAACCACACAGATATAGTCTTGTGGATACGGTTGCAACCGATTTTTTCATGTGTTGAGGGTGTGGTTATGGGACTAGTCATCAGTACTGGTATTTTGGCACTTGGTATTGGCATTACCCTAGTATTTTCCCTTGGTATTGGTTCAAGGTTGATTGTTATATTTTGTGTGTGTGGAGCAAGGTGGAACTTAGTATTAGTATTACCATGGTACATGTGTTATAGGTATTGACATAACCATGGTATTTTCTCATGGTATTGGTTTGGATATTACCATGGTAGAGGTGTCCTAGGTATTGGCATAACCATGGTATTTTCCCATGGTATTGGTTTTGAGATTACCATGGTAAAGGTGTCCTAGGTATTGGCATAACTATGGTATTTTCTTATGGTATTCACTTGGAGAGCTATTGAGGATATTTTGGCTTATACTTATGTGAAAAAATAGAGTTGTAGGTTTATTGTTGGTGTGAGTGTGAGAGTGTGCTAAAGTGTTCTCTATAACATGTTGTGTTGGGTGGTGTAATTATCAGATTTATTTTCAGATCAAATCAAAGATAGGTTGTTGGGTTTCTCATGTTGAGCAATTTTGTGAGCCTAGTCTAAAACATTTTGAAATGTGGTTCACATGGAGGAGTTGAAGGTGTAGAGATTTCATTCTTGAGAAGACTAGAAGACATTGATTAGAGGAAGAGAATCTCAATCCAATGGTAGTTGGATATTCCAATGGATTTTTGGCGAGGCTTGTTGGTTGTCAAGGCTTCATGGAGATGTTTATTTGCAGAGTCGTCTGAGTAGATACTTCTCAGCTGATGGATGTCAACACATTGTTGTAGGGGTCGAGTCTTCCAACTTGTGGGTGCTAGCTACTCCATGTACAAAGTTTTTCAGCTATTAATAGAATATTTGAGCAGCAACAACACAGGGTGGTTTTTTCCCTGGAAAGGGTTTCGACCAGAAAATTTATGTCAATTTACGTGCATGTTTTTTATACTTTTCATGGTGTTTTTACATGTTGATTTTCTATTTGTTCATATGTTACCTGATGGGTTAATGATTTTTGGTTGTTTTGATAATAACAAAATTAAAAAAAGTAATAAACCCTTGCACTCCTAATTCACCCCCCCTTTAAAGTAGTAAGTTCATTTCCAACAATAAAGTACTTTAAACAATTAGTTGAAATAAGGATGACAAGAATTAATATCAACAATCTCAATGGAACACACAAAGAACAAATATATTTTCAAAACTGATATTCAATTCATTCATATGGTAAACTACAAATTATTGTTACAATTCTTTGGCTACAACCAGTAGGAAGCTACAACTCCCTGATTTTTCAAGCTACAACTTGATTGGCATTCATTGGTTCATCTTTCATTCATTTTCATACTAGAAATAATGAATGCCAATCCTTAAATAGTTTCTTCAATCACCAACACCTTCAAAAAACTTTGATTACTAAGAACATCATTAGCTTCTCCACAACTCACTCAGAGAACTGATATAACTTCTTTATTGCCAAATATTTTGCTTAAACCTGTTGGACACCTAATCCTCAATGGGTTAGTGTGGAAGCCGAATGGACAAAAGGAGTCTAAGAGACCTTGGGATGCGAATCCCAACGGTCACAACAATGTACTATAAATGTATATCTCCTGTTAATAAAAAATGTACTCACAAGATTTATCTTTCCCATTTTATGTTTCCCATGTGTGTTTAACATGGTATCAGAGCAGGCGTATTCCTGCCCTGCATAATTATTTTTGAGCCATTTGTTTTATGGCCCTTATGTGTATGTGCAGATAATTTCATGAATATTTTCTCATGAATATTTCTTCAGCTCAATTTTGGCTGCAACCTAATTATACTGCTGCTGGTGTCTGTTCTCCATAAAATTTGTTGCCCCTCTGTCTGACTGTTCATTTCTGTGACTGTCATAAACGTTTCAGAAAGGGCATTTTTGCACTTGCGCTTCCATTGCATGAATTGCTTCACCTGATTATATAGTGAATCCATTGATTATTCTGTGCTTAGATCTGAAATAATCTGCCTCTGTCTTATTCCAGCGCTGCCTCATAACGCATTTGTCCATTCTCAGAAGCATTGTATGTTAAATTTTTTCATGAATAGCGTTGGTTCATGACTGACAATGCTCAGTGGTGTATGATGAATCTGCATTGAATGTTGAGTGGTAATCACATTCAGCAGGATGATCAGATGGGCAGACCTGAATACTCCCTCTATCTGTTCTCGCTATCCTCGTAGGCGAACTATGGCGAGTAACGGGAGATCTTGAAAATGACTACGAACTATTAGGTGAGCAAGGCTGAAGGGCTTCGAGGGGAGACGAAAAGACATCGGGCCTGCTGCATTGTTCAATTCTAAGTGTCATTAATGCTCTTCTTTCAGAGGTTTCCTCATCCATTTCTACAGTCATCTGCTCCCACACACCCGAAGATAATATAGCCGTTGGTTTCTGTAGGTTAAATTCTTCACCAGAACTTGCACTTTTCCCTTGCTCCGAATTCAAATTGTCATGAATCCCTAAAGTACTGGGTTCTGAGCTTGCAGTTAAAACATGTTCTACTCTAGTGGATTCCAAAACTGGCTGTCTGGGCTAGACAGTGTTTCCGCAAGAGGACAAGTGGATTGCGAAAGAATCCACCTGTCAATACAGTGTACATGAAAAATATGCTCGTAGTTGGGTAGAAGACAGACTTCCTCATTCTCCTCAAACGCATATTGGCAGACTGCGCAGTTCCAACAATCACTGAAATTCTGAGACCTATAGGGAAACATGGGCAGAGTCCCTATGATCTGAGGATCCAATCCCACATTCCGCGGCCTCCCCGCTCTAAAAATTCTTGTAACGTCTCTCCAAATTCTTTCGGCATTTCCTGTGCGTATTGTAAATATTTTTGAATATCTCTGAGAGTGTTATATCTGTATTCTGTCTGCTCAGCATTGAGCGTGGAAGAAGCTTCTTGCACAATGGTGCGTTTTACATTTTCAGTACAAAACCTAGATACCGGTAGTTTACTTCAAGGAGACAATCCTAACGCGGCAGCGGGAGAGGGTGTTGAAGAGGTAGTTGGGATGCTATCTTGATGGCCAAATAATCTGACTACAAATGGAATTCGGGAATATGAACGATCACATTTTTGCATCGCTTGAGTAATTGGGGTTGAAGCTGCCTGGATGACGAGTCGAGTGAAAAACCACATGCCGCCCGTAATTCTTAATCATTCTGCAATCTGTTCATCATGAAAGCAATGGCTTTGTCTCTCTTTCATACTTTCTTAACTTCTGCGTATTTTGCGTCTAACCTTTTTTTTCTTGACTCTTCTCCTAGCCTGAAAGAATACGAGTGACGGAATAAGGCTATACGGTTTAAATTTTGTAGGCATATTGACTCTGAAGTTCCACGGAGGGTCTGTACATACACCCTTATTTTCTTCTGTTACAAGTCTTTTTAAACGGATTGATGATAACTATTGTTTCAGACATGTAATATTTGGAACTTCTTTAAAGATCAAGTTCGTTATAGCTGTCAGTCTTTAATCTGTTTTTGTGGGTTTATACATATTCCTGTGTTGTTGAAGCAATGGCGCCCATCCAAAATCTATATATGCGTTGAATCATACAGAGCTCTTCGGTTTTCTAAAAATCATTTAAAATCATTTGAGTGATAAGCTTTGGCGGTTTTCAGGCACTCATTGGTATTCTTTTTTGATCTGGCTGAGAGTGAGTTTTGGTGAATACAAAAATGGTGTATGTGTTGAACTAATTTGGTGTATACAACACCCGCATTCACTTGGTATTGAATGCGTTTTGGTAAATTAAATGTGTTTTCATTTGTGCGTAAAGTTTAAGAGCCAGCAAGTCATTGGAAGGGACAAGTAATTGGATGAGATTGGTAATCTTGAAGACTGGGCAAGTCGCCTCAGCTAGAAAGTGCAATCTATATGTGCAATTGTAAGGAGTGTTGAAGAAGAATCAGAGGCACAACAATCATTCATTCATGAGGTTGCAATTGCTGTAATGGACAGAACATGGTTAAGATTGCTCTACTAAGACTGTCGACAAATTTCATTTGCAAAGAAAGTCAAAGATTGACTCTTTTTTCACAGTGTGAGTAGTTTGAATAATTTGAGAAGTACATCAAAGAAGCGAGTCATTTGCTACATTGAAATTGGTACTGTGTTGTCTACTACAGTGACTTTGTGATATTGGCATCCTGTTACTCATCTAATAGTTGAAATTATTTATAGACCAATTTGTAGCTGAAGATAACATCAATTCTTTGATTATATTGGTCTAAAATGGATAGAATAGATGACGTATTGAAACTAATGAATAATTTAATACTTTACACTATTGATGAGATGGTTAAGATAAAAAAAAACCTCTCTTTCCAATATTAAAATTTGTCTCCAAAATGCACATGAGAATATTGAGTTTTTGCAGCTTGAGACAAAGCTGCAGCAAGAAGAACTATAGCAATGGAGTCATCATTCTGAACCTGTTTCTGTTCAAAAGATTGAAACAGAATCCCATAAACAATGAGACAATAATGTTACAGTGCATTTAGATAAAGCAGCAGTTGTACACGCAGATGCAAAAACTCAGTCTGCACTTCCCAAGCCCATCATCAGACCTTCGGAACAGCTTGTCCAAAACAACCACAGAACTGGTCTTGGATATGACAAGGACTTGTCCTTTCATATTCCAGACTACGCCAAGCCCATTCATTTTCAGAGTGATGGATTCATTCATGAAAGTTCACCTGCTCCTCATGACAGTTCACCTCCAGCTATTCCATACCCTGCCTCTCTTCCACAGCAACAACAACAACAACACTGTGACCGAGTTGGCCATTTGAAAGATCACTGTTTTGATCTTCATCCATGTAAGCACTGTCGTAAAACCAGTCATTCTTCACACAGATGCTTCAGAAACAAACGTCATGCAAGAACAAAGATTCATCTTGGATGGATCGCTTCTTGGCAATGGGCATCAACAACCAAGAAGATATTCCAAACACATGTCAGAACTTGTTCCAGAGTATTGAAAAGTCTTGCAGCTGAGTTTTCTCCATCATATCACCTTGTATCTGACAGGGGGGGAAATGATGGTCATCTACAAGCTTCAAAGCCACATGAAGCGAGCCTGAGCCACAACCTGCCACCCCAGTTTCAGAGTTGTAGCCAGAAGCAAAGATGCCCCTAAACATGCCTTCAGTTGGCAATTTGGGACACTTCCTCTAGCAGAAGACTCCAACTTCTTGCCAGTTTTGGAAGAATTCCAGGAACAAAATTGAGAAACTTCCTCTAGCAGAAGACTCTAGCTTCTTGCCAGTTTTGGAAGAGTTCCAGGAATTGCATTATGCATTCCAGAGTTGTTGGGCATCCTTAAACCATCACAGGATGAGACTTCCCTTTTCAGGTTGAAGTTCTCCCTTTTATGCGGGGTGATACCTCCCTTTATTGGTTGAAGGTTTCCCTCTTCAAAACAATAGGAGCACTTCCTCTAGCAGAATACTTCAGCTTCTTACCAGTTTTGGAAGAGTTCTAGGAACTGCACTAAGTGGTCCAGTGTTGGTGGTCATCCTTAAACCACCGCCCTTTATACCAACATTTCATAGAGCACATTTAGCCTAATGCTTCCATGCATTTTTACACATTTTGTATTACAACTCTCTTCTTGGACTCATACATAACCCTTCGGATTAAGGGGGGGAATGTTGGACACCTAATCCTAAATGGGTTAGTGTGGAAGCCGAATGGACAAAAGGAGTCTAAGAGACCTTGGGATGTGAAACCCAAGCGTCACATAATGTAATATAAATGTAAATCTGTTGTTAATAAAATTGCACTCACATGCTTTATCTTTCCTATCTTTCTTGCTGTCCATGTGTGTTTAACACTAGTCATGTAGGCGAAATGGAGGTTGATAAGAAACCTGGACGTAGAAGTTTTAAACGTAAGTTCCCTTGTAAGATATGCAAGGGAGACCATCTTACTCATTTATGCCCTGGCATTCCAGAGGTCCAAAAGATATGGTCCGAGTTTGAAAGTTCTTCTACTCCTACATCTGATATGGTTTCTCGTCAATCCCATCAACCATTGGTTGATAAGGTGGTTGAGCCAGTGCAATCGCTGGCCGATTACACTCCTCTTTTGGGGGGTGAAGCGCCTAACAAAAGAGTTTGCTTGATCTCTAGTACAGAGTCTTCTAGTATAGGGGTCATTCCAGTTTCTTCAAATGTTCCCCCTCCAAGTTCCAAGAGTGTTTCCTTTGATTGTGATAGTCTTGTCGAGCCTCGTCTTCCTTCCGCTGCACCTTTCCAAATAAAGGTCAGAGTTAATTCCACAAATGTCTAT
>APFE031439578.1:377422-397536 GCA_000404065.3 Pinus taeda
ATGGGTTAGTGTGGAAGCCGAATGGACAAAAGGAGTCCAAGAGACCTTGGGATGTGAATCCCAACGGTCACAACAATGTACTATAAATGTATATCTCCTGTTAATAAAAAATTTACTCACATGATTTATCTTTCCTATTTTATGTTTCCCATGTGTGTTTAACAAAACCTGCTTATAAATAAATTTAGCTTAATGTTTTTGGCTTCTTTTATGTTGTTGTATTGTTGCATGCATTCTTATTTTTGCCTTCTTCCTGCTTATTTCAGTCCTCTGACTGTGTTCACTGTGTTCATTGTGTTCTATGATCTTGGTCATCCTTTTATACCAATTAAACCAAGTTATTTCATTGATTTTAGCTAATTTGGCCTTTTACAAGTTTTAACATAAGTTTTTCTATTTTTATTTGTAGTTAACTTTGGATTTTACTACTAAATCCATTACCAAACTAGTAGTTTCATCAAATTTCTACTTAAACCTGTTTTTCTCAACCCTTTACATTTTTTCCTATGATAGGACCAAGTCTTTGCGATCATTAGCTAGGCCATTACGCACTAAGTCATTTTTAAGTCCTTTGTGAGCCAAATTTCTTTGTTAATGGATTTTCACCATTATCCTTGTTTCTACATGAAAGACTTAAAAGAATCATGTCCTGGCACTAAGCCCAAGGCTCCCAAGCCTACCACTTTTCTCTTGGAAATTCCCTTTACACTTATTAAACTTTTGAGCTTTTCTTTGGCGGAATTAACTGTAAATAGGGTCCTCCTTGCTTGCACTTCATTGGTTTCCATTACCAACCTATCTGTCCTCTATGTCTTGACTATTTTCCTCTCGAAACCTACCTTCGTTTTACCCTTTATAAATCATTTGGTTGGGCCATGCGGAATCAAATGTCCTACAGGGTCCTCCTATTGCTACTGGGAGACAATAAAAACATAGTCAAGTTGAGTTAGCTGCCACATTTTCCTGACACCTCTTGCTCGAAACTTCCTCTCTACACCATCTTAGCACATCGTCGGGCTCCATCCAGCCAGATGATGTCACTCTAATGTCACCTATACCACATGCTGAACAATGATTGGTGACACGTGTCACCCAAAAATAGGCCTTTTGGGTGCTTAAAAATGCCAAATATGACTGTCAGGTGTCCACCATTGATTTCCCTGTGCTGACATCATCAATTACATCATTTGGGCCAACTGTATGCTGCCAGTACCTATCTTGTCAGAGGAGAGAGAAAGGGTCCCTCGATCCTTGGTTTTGTGAGTGATTTCCTTTGTAAATTTTTTGTTAAAAATTGTAGGGTTCAAGACATTTCCTTTGTTTTTCGCAGGGATCAGTGCTTCATTGCACTACCTCTACATTTTGTCTCTAGGCTTTCTTCTATGAGCTTGCCCTTAGTAGACTTAACTGTCATTGTGGGAGCAATGCTCATTTTTCATTACATGACTCTTTGTTTCCATCTCTTGATACTTGACCTTTTATGCACCAAAATGTTTAGTCAGGGTTATACCATCAGGCTCGCCTCCACAGGGATGGTGTCATCCTGTTCCATACATCCTGACACTTAAACTTGTGCGTTTGCTACAAATCGCTAGGGTATTTCCGTTAGGTGGTCTCTAGCAGGCGGGCTCCACTTAATCCAATTAAAATGCTTCCTGCTACTTTTTTGTCTACCCATATAAGCCCAGAACACCTTTTGACCACTCTGCCACAATTGCCGCTAGGTTTGGCTGCTTTTCGAAACTTGGTTATGCGCCAAAGGGTTCCCAAACTCCTTTTAACTTTGCTAACTTTGACTTGGGTAAATGAAACTTTGACTTTCTCTATTTGATGATCCAAGAGGCCATTTTCAAGCTTCTACATATCACTAGAAAACTCTTTCTTATTTCTTTCCATATGAGTGGATTTGACCTATACCTAAGATGATCTTCTACTCCAGAACAAACTCCAGCGTATCTGCACCAACTTCATCCATGTTTCTCCTTAAGTATGCTTCTTGTTCTTGGAACTATATCCCCTAAGACCTTCTTTGACTCTTGTGCGATCTGATGACATCAATTGACACCCTCTTTCCATCAATAAAAACATATTTCTAGCATTCTCCCCCTTTGGCATTGACAGTAACATCAAGATCAAACTAAACATCTTCATTAAAATATAACTCGCTCTTTTGAGTACTACTCCCCCTGAGATGTACTTCTCTTATGATTTGTTTCTATTGTTGTTGTGATGTTTTTTGTTGTTATTTCATGTTGTTTCTCTTGTTTGGCATGATCATTAACACCTCTCCTTTTACTCTTTGTTTGATCATCATGCATCTCTTATCTATTTTATTTGGTTTGTTTGAGTACTATTACATTTCTCTCCTTCTTACATCAATGGAAAAGACACCAAGATCCTCCCCATGCAATCACGCTCCTTCCATCAACAATCATTTTGGTCGTGTTGATCCTATGGACTTGACAACTTAAATCTTGATATGTTGAACCTAGAACATATTCCTTTCTTCCTCTTGAAGGAAGAGCTAGTGTAGGGACGTGAGAGGAACAACTCCCAATATTTGCCTCAGATACTCAATTTTTTCTCTAGGAAGTGGCGTGGTGAAAATATCAGCAATTTTCTCTTTGGTAGGAACATACTCCAGCTTCACAATTTGATTTGCAACCTGCTCTCTCAAGAAATTATACTTGATTGGAATATGCTTTGTCTTGGAGTGAAAATTGGATTCTTGGACATGCATATTACACTTGTGTTCTCAAAAATAATGGGAATAGGCTAATCATAGAACACTTGTACATCCTGTAAGGTTTTTTTCCTACACAAAATTTGAGTGCAACAATAATTTGTTGCAATTTACTCTACTTCAACTATATATAAGGAAATAGATGCTTGCTTCTTTCTCAACCATGAGACTAGACATTCTCCAAGAAAGAAAGAACAACCACTTGTGTTCTTTCAACCATTTACATCACCCTCCCAATCAACATCAGTATAAACAATGGATGTTTTTGTTTTACCTTTGAGCTACCGTAATCCACAGTCCATTGTTTCTTTGAGATATCTAAGAATCTTCTCGGCTGCTAGTAGATGGATTTTTCAGAGTTGCTTGAACTATTCCAGCTATAACAACGTTTTGCATGATGTCTATTCTTGAAGATGTTAAATATAAGAGGTTGCCAATGATGGATTTATATAAATTCTGGTCCACTAATAGAGATTCCTCCATCTTACTAAGTTTGCAACCTATCACCATTGGAGTTTTCACTAAAGAGCATTTTTCCATGCCAAATTTCCTCAACACTTATGTTGAAAGTGATGGACCTTCCAACATTCAAGTGGGTCTCCCAGATATGTGGTCCCAATTACACCTCACACTGTTTAGAAAAGGAGCCCCATCCATAATACATCTCAGTTACCATTTTCTTAAAGGTTTTCCTTGTCTCTAAATGTCAGCAAGAGAGAGAAATGTATATGTTCCTTCAAAAATTAAGTGAGTGTGCCTCTTGAGTGCTCAGTTGTAGGTGTGTTGGAGGTTCTTTTACTGCAGAGGGGAAAAGAAAGTGAGCCTCTAAGAAATAGGTAGTAGTACCACCCTAATAGAGACACACACCAATAGGAGAGATTTGTCTAACATCTAACGAAATAGTCTGGAAAGATGTGACGGTCATTGCAACCATTACAATACATTCTCAATATGATAGAAACTAAAATAACTGAAATAGTTCAACTACCTTAGTACAGGTGAAAACATACATGAACCATAAGCATTCACAGAAGAATCTTACAAATGTTCATAATCCATGCATGAAGAACATGTTGGCCATCAAGCTTCATATCTTAAGTAAAAGTCCCATTACACATGTATACAACAAATGCCACTAGCTCCATTGGTGGAGCATTAGAGCCACTACTTTCTCCCCAAAATAACTATCTTGTCTTTGATGTCTTGTGGGAGGAGCCAAGGTGAAAAAGCCTTTGCTTGTATAATGAGGGTGTATATATAACCAATGGGGTGATCCTTCACCTCCATTCTAACTCTTTCACTACCCTCATGATTGTTTGAATTTTGTATGAATCTTCATATTTTGTACATGTCCTTTGGACTTCCACTTTACAATAAATTTTCAAATAACAATTTACATAATCCACGAAATGATGTGGCATATGATGACTCATGACATGACACGACATGATGTTGATGACATGGCAATGTCAATCCATTGTTGTTGCTTCTTATTGTATGTCTTCTTGGGAATGATCTATTTTCCACCTCCATATGTATTAGAGATGAGGATTATTCATTGTTATCAGGTCTTGAGCTACGACTTCAAACTGATGTCCCTTTTATTTCTCCTGATCAATCAAATTGCATCTTCAGCTAGAAAGGTTTCTTCTAGCATGTTCTCCTTCTCCATCTCCTTCTTCAACATCCTGTCATAGTATGATAGAGAACATGCATCTACAATTCACTCATGACAATATGACATAAGTCTGATATATCCCTAGTATAAGATGTTGCATGATGATCCACTAACTAAGTTGGAATGAGGTGGTAGGTTGACAAAGAGGCTCAGTGACTGTGAAATTGCACAAATCAAGCAATCAAGGGTCATGTTTGGGCCTTGAGAATTCACAATTCGTAATTTTGGTTGGATTGTGCTTCAAAATTGCACAATTGGAGAGCTCAAGGAGCTAGGTTGAGGGCTTGATGACAGAAGTTTCCCATTCCACAGTGTTGGAAGGAGAGGGACATTGGGTGATTGTGCAATTACGTAGTTCAAGAGCTCAATAGATGGGCTTGAGCAAAGATGCTACACAGTGCATAGTTCTAGGAGACAAGAACTATGGTTCCAAGAGGAAGGGTTGTTGCTTAAGGGCTGAGTCCATGCAATGCGCAGTCCAGAAAGACTGAGTGAGGCTAGGTTTCTTGACTGGAAGCTTTCTAGATTTGACTAAGTGTGGGAACCATGAAGTTAATGTGAACAATAACAAGATTTTATTGTTATCACACACTTTGAACACTTGATGACACAACATTTATCACCCAAGACACATAAGCAACATACTTCCCTCAATGTGACAACTTTGCGACGAATTATGCCAAATCTGACATCAAAACTACACTTTGTGATGACTGTAACAACACTTGTGTGAGAATGCTTGAAACTTTAGAAATGAGTGGGACACATGTTTACATGGTAAGGCCAACTCATTTACACAAATATTACCCCTCGAAACCACCAAAACTAGCTTTTGTATAACATGTGACACTTAACATATGAAAAAATGACACTTTGATTTTCTTCCAAACGGGACCAAAACGCTTAGGGAAAACACATGCAATAAGTATTAATTCTTGCAAAGACAGTATGCAAGGTCACAATAAGCTCTAAAATTTGGGTGTAGGCCAAAATTTTGGAGGGTGTTGTAGTAGCGACAACACTTGGAAACACACTGGTATAATTGCAGTTTCTCTGTCTAGGTTGATTCTTTTATGAACGATCTAGTTCTTCGTGGAGTATTGATTCATCATGTAGATCAATTTGGTTTCCCCACTTACCCCATGAATAAACATAGTCCCCTATGTCCCTTCTCGATTAAACACAAACATAATATCATCAATATCACAATGTTTTGAAACAGGAAAGGGTAATATGGTTCACAAGCTTTAGATTTTCAGTGTATAGCTTTTCATCTCTACCATTGCACCACTACTAGCAAGCCTGGACAATACCCTGTGGAGTCATTAAAGGAACACAAATATTTCTTTACTTCCAGTGAGCCTATACAATATCCCGACAGAGTTTCTTTCTTCACGTCTTTGCACAGGAAGCCTTTCTCTTCTTTGATATTTATTTATATATTTATATAAGACTCTCCATAGGAACTTATTCATTTAGTGGGTAGAAGAGGGATCCTGACTTATTGAGAGAAGGAGATGTTTGTTCCTTTAAGAATCATAAAAAGAACTATGGTTTAGGTTTCCATTTAGATTTTTCCCCTTTTCCTCTTCTACCTGATTGGATAAGTGTGAAAACATTAAAACTTAAAGAACCAAGTATGGGTATAAGGCTTCCAAAAATCTCCTTACAGAAGGATCATATTTTTTGTCAAAACGTCATTGACCAAAATACATAACCAAAAAAAATAAGAAGCAATGAAGGTTAGCCAAATTTTGTAGTGTCACAAGACTCTTTTCAACTCATCCACACACAAATAAGCCATAAAACATGTTCATACATGATTCTTATTTACATGAACCAAAAAAAAAATGCAAGACCAAACAAACAAACAAACAAATAAACAAGAAAACAAGCTATGTACATAGGGTAAGGCACAACCCTAGACCATCATTGAAAATATTTTTTTCTTAGCCATTAATAAGAAGAGAGTCAATCTTCCTATCTAAATATTGAAGACAATATGTGTGTTGGCCAAGATTCTCATGCAATGTGAACAATCTGATCCACAAGAATTGGAACTTAGTATGTTTTCGTTTGCCTTCATGGGCTTTGTCCCACTTCAAGGCTAGGTCCTACACATTAATTCATTTTTCCCTATAGAATTATTGTCAAACCACCTCTTTATATGACTTTGATGGAGAGAAAAAATCTCTCTGGCTTTCTATTTTTCTTCCTGCAACTTGTGGAGGGTATTTATCCTACTTTGAACCAATAAGCATGGCTTTCCCTAGGATTCTTGTGAAAGTTGAAGATAATGAAAATATATGTTTGGGGGTAGGATGGCTTCTTTTCCATACACCAAGAAGTAAGGAGACGTGTTTATAGAAGGTTTTGGCATGACTCATTCAACCCATAGGGAATTCACCAAAGTAGAGTGCCAGTTCCTTTATTCAGAGAAAACGTTACTCTTAATGATGTGAATAATGTTCTTATTGGTGGAATCAGAAATACCATTTCCCTGTGGATAGTAATTAGCATAATGTTTCAATACAATACCATTTTCCAATTTAAAATCATATAATCTTAACGATGAAAAGTACATTCCATTATCAATAACAATTGAATTCATAATTTTAAACCTCAAAATGATATTTTGTTTGAGGAAGTTTATGACTTCCTAATCATTCACTTGCTTGAGTGGAACTGCTTATGTCCACCATGTGAAGTAATCTATGGCAGTGACAATATAGTGATGCTTCTTTGATGAGTGTGGAAAAATATCACCAATGACATCTATGCTCCATTATTGACATGGTTCTTCTGCGATGATAGGCTACAATAGAGAAACTAACTTCTTTCCTCACCCAGCATACTTCTAATAGATTAGGAACTTGCGGGCATATGTGTGAGAATCTATGAATAATGTGGGCCAATAAAAACCAACCTACATGAGTTTGTGCATTGTAGTGCTGCCCACAAAGCTTCCTTCGATTGGGTCATCATGGAGATCATGCAACACTTTCTTTGAATCATGTGCTTCCAAACATCTGAGCAATACTCTATTATGGTTCTTTCTTAAAAGAACCCCATGCACCAATTGGTAAGATAGTGATTTCAATATGAATTCCCTATTATATCATGCAGATAAATGAGAGGGAAAAGTGTCATGCTCGAGATACTAGTGCACATCTGCATGCCAAGAGTTTGATATAACAGTGGGGGTAGCTCTCTCAACATTGTACATCTCGATTTCCTGCACCCACTTGGATGGATCATCTTTTGTTGTGTTCATTTCTTCTACTTATAACTAACATAGACCATGTCCCTTAATAGTTTTCAACTAGTTTCAATTCTATGTCATCCTCTTGTAAATCGGTCATCTAGTTCACTCTTCTCTCACCCAGCTCTTGTTGGATAAACAACGATCTGACTATTGGGTGCGGAAGAAATATAATACAATGATTTTTCAAAATATAGGGTTAGAAGTTCTTTACTGCCTTATAGAATACATATGTCTATTTATCAATGGTGGGATATTTAAGTTTAGGTCCTTGTAGACTAGCCCTCATAAAATATATGGATCGATCATTGTTCTGATCATCCTTTTGTGTAAGCATGGTGGCAAGAGATGTATCAGAATAAAAGGTGTAAAGCATAAAATCCTTATTAAAATTTGGGCTATACAAGGTTGGTGCTTCCATGATAGCTTGCTTAATACGAGAAAATGCATCCTTTTCCCTTTTGTCCCACTTGTAAATTGCATCCTTCCTCACTATCTCCTGCACAGGTTTCACAATTTGAGTGTAATCGGAGATGAATTTGTAGAGAAAGTTTATCTTCCCCAAGAAGTACTATATGTATTTCTTCTTCACTAGGAAGGGAATCTATATAATATACCTAATCCTTTTAGGGTCTACTTTAATCCCACTTTTCACTGTGATATGGCCCAAGAGGTTTCCCTCAAACACTGCAAAGATGTTCCTCTTGGGATTAAGAGATATCCTGTATTTTCGACATAGCTCAAAGATTTGTTTTAAGTGGTGTATGTGGTTGGATATCTTATTTTAAAACATCATGACATCATCAAGATACACCACCATGCTCTAAATGATCAACCTACAAAATGTGATGTTCATTGCATGTTGAAAGTTTTGACCAACATTAACTAGCCCAAAGGGAATTCTTCTAAACGCAAATGTTCCCCACTTCGTTCAAAAACTAGTTTTTTGTATGTCTAGATTTGTGACCATAACCTGGTTGTAACCAGAATATCCATCAAGTAAAGAAAATATGTCTAACCCTGATACTATCTATAATATTTGCTCCATTGGTAGCACATGATAATTGTCTTTGTGTGAGACGTAGGTTAGATTTCAAAAATCCACGCGCAAGCATATTTCCCCAAACTGTTTTCTTACAGGGACCAAATTAGATAACCATGTTGAATATCACACTTTGTAAATGATATAAGCATTCAACAACTTCCTCAAATCCTTCTAAATCATGGGCTCAAGAATCAAATGCACCTTCCGCAACTTCTGCCGAAAAGGCTTGTCCCCTTCCTTAATTGGGATAACATGTTGTATTATTCACATGTCATAAGTTTTGAGCTCATTCTATGTCCATGCGAAAAAATCTGAGTACTCCTTGAATAGGTGGATAAAGGCTTCCCACTCTTGAGGTGTGCAACAAGAACCGAGATTAACAAACTTAAGATCTTTCTTTGTTACAAGATTAATCTTCTCATGCGATAGTGTTGAGTTGTGGGTTTTGGCATTGATTGGTCCTCTAAAGTGATTCTGCAACTCATATAGTTTTTATAATGATACCACACCTTTCGACATTGGGTTCTCCTTGCTTTCCTGAGCTGCATCTTGCAATGCTCTATCGTGCTTGTCTTCGTTAATAGATGCATATTTGAATACATCAATATTTTCCATTAGATGTAGTATATGTTGTTCATCATTAGAAATGTGCAAATTAGTGATATTATCAAGGAAGGATGGGTTATAAAGAAATTTAATTGAAAACATATCCCTAAGTGGTGACAACCTAGTGGCAACATTTGCTAATGCATCTGCAGTTGTGTTTCACATTCTAGGAAGAAATATAATATTAAAATTTTGGAATTGAGAAATTAAACGCCATACCTGTTATTGATAACTTTTCAAATTAGGTGACACACAATGTATAATATTTCATACCTATCATATGCCAATCTCATAATCACCTACTTATCTAAGAGCTCCAACTTTGAGGTCAATGGCCTTCTATAAGCTCAGGATGAGTACATCATATTCTGCAGTGTTTTTAGTGCACTTGAATTCCAAGTGGCTAGAGATTAGGTGTTTTCACTGTCATGTGTCTATTAAAACACAACCAACTCTAGAGCCCTCTGGTGTCTTAGAATCATCAAAAAACAAAGTAAAAACATCATATGTACAAGAACTGTGCCCTATGCTAGTACTACTACTATCTAAAGTACAAAGGTCATTTCTACCAGTTGGACTAGGAAGGAGTTCCAATTGTGTGTCTAGTGGGACTGGGGAAGGTTGAGCAAGGTAGCACCCTAGGTCAATATCCAAGAAGAAATTTCCAAAGATTAGATCTAATAAACTATTTCATTTTTCCCCTAGAAGGGTGTGACAGTGTGCTTCATGTAATATTTTGAGTCTACTTGGATTTGGTTATTCCTTCCCTTATACCGAAGCCATAAATGTGACCAATTAGTAGAAAAATACCCCTATAATTTGTTGGACCAATCCCTACTCAATAATACGCCATAGGCTTCTAGTATATCCACATTTACTATGTTTATGCACTAGGGAACTCATTGATCAGATTGTTACACAATAAATTGTCACTGTCTCCCTGTCAGTCTCCCTACTGTGTCATGAAATCAAATCCATCATGCTCATGCTCTCTGAAATGGCCAAAAGACCCTCTTTGCCTAAGTTTATTGGATCATCGCCACTGTTATTGAAATAACCATGCTGACTGGCGGATGATAGTGTAATTGGTGCACTGCCAGTGCGGAAGCACACGGGTTTTCCGCGCTGGTCGAATTTCATAGCCAGTGCCCCCTCCGCTTGTATAAAATCACGCTGACCAAACCTCTTCTGTTATTGAGATGCGATGCTAGCGTGCCAGCCCAGTTATGCACCCGCGCTGATCCTGTTTAGGCGAATTTGTTCTAACAGCCAACCTTCCAGATGACTCCAGACCTGGTTGTTGGCTTTGTAAAGGTCGCCCTCCTTTCTATGGCATGACTGTTCGCCTAATAACCCACCTTTATTGGGGATAAGCTCATCCTTTCACTATTCATGGAGACTCCTTCTCCTATATAAGCCTCCACCATTGCCATGAGCAGCTAGTTTTTGACATATAGGCTTTGACATAGAGGAATTCATAGTGCATTAGTTCTGCTCTTAATAGGCATTTGGTGTGTTGTGTGTGGATTGCTATAGAGCTTAAGGAAGGTTATGAGTTTGTTGCCTTGTGTGAGAGAGAGAGTTCCTTTGACTTGGGAGATCTACCTTCAAGGGTGAATGCTTATGAGACATGCTGGTTGGACCCTCTAGAGAAGGACTTAGCATTAGAACATTGGTTGTACCTTTCTCTATTTCTGATTAATAAAAGATAGATGACTACTATTATGGTTCCATTCTCATTTGTCTTATGAATGATTAATGTGAATTACATCCTTTCTGAATGATGTATAGTTGTTTTTAGTAGATTTTACGCTTGTGTTTGTCTTCTCTTTGCTTGTGCACGTGTCCGCCCACAAGGATAGTGGAGGATTGTGATCGGCTGGAGCAAAGGAGCGAGAGGACCATCTCTTCATCAAACATAGCGCTGGAATCCAAGTAGGTGTTCTTTACCCACTTGTTAATTGCAACTAGGAACTTGCAGAGTAGCATTGATTGATTGTTGCTAGACCCCTTTTGGGCTAGTAGGGATCGCCTCTATCCGTAGAGGGGATTTACCTCTCCAACAAGATGTACTGGACATTTTGAAAACACCAATAAGTGTACTCAAACTTCAAATATATATAGTTCAGAAAACAACACTTGAATGCCAAATACTGAGGATGGATGTTGTCCAAACTTGGATAATGTATATGCTCAAAATAAGTGCCACAAGGTTGGCTTGACCAAGCTTGGATTACATGAAAATATATTTCATTTTAGGACTGGAAATTCCTTCTTCAAGGATGAAAACCTCTAATATATGAGTAACCTCCATAGGTCGACTTCTAGTCTCACTGCTAAGTCTACATAGTATAAATATAAATTCTTGTAGTTCGAACTCATTAAATAGTTGAAGTAATGTTGGTGTTTTAGGGCTTGAAACTTCAAAGATTGATGCTTGATCTGAGAAAACCCTTTTTGCTGGCCCCCACAAGTGTAAATTCAGGTCCGTAAAGTTATCCTTCAATCCATAGAGGTAAGAACTCCTTCATAATCCAAGGATGAAGACCGCAGAGAAATTTAAGGTATAACCTCAACAGAAATGTGTTGATCCGCAAATTTGGTTATGCATAGAAGGTAATGACAAAGGCTAACCGAAGAGTATAAGCTATCCTTGCTTCAAATATTATGTTGTCTTCACATGGGCCGAAAGATCAGAGAGCAATCACAAGATTAATTGTTGAATATTTGCTTTCTTCACTAATAAAAAGGGTTGCTTCTAAGTGAAGCCCCAAACATGATCTCGGTCACCTATTATGCTCAAAGGTTCGGACTTCTTTATTAGTGAATACAGGCCATACGATGGATGCGTCCTCCATACGTTATGAAACCAACTTCTCCAACTTTCAGAACAGAGCCTTTAGTCTCTCAAAACCTTACAAATTTTATGCACAGTCCTAAAACCCTAAGTTTCTTTAGGACTTGCAATTATGCCCATATTTTGGATTCTTTTCCTTTTAGGAACTCAGTCTTAGGTATACATTGTTGATGTGATGAAGCCTTACTTTAATGATCTTCTTTCCTTGCTAGGACCTGCAAAATAGTTTTTGCAATAAGAGTTTGCAAATGTGCCCTCATAGTTCAACACTTCATGTCAACTTCTCTTTGAAGAGGAAGGAGGCCATGGAGACTTGTCAACAAACTTCGTAGTGATTGCTTTCTCTCTTGCTTGGGCTTGTCCTCACTTGAGCTCTAATACTATGATAGTTTAGGCTAACGTGTTCTTTGCTTAGGACAATTACTTCAATGTTCCATATTAGCCCATTTACCATCCCATTTCATTTCCATTAGCAATCACATAAACCATTATCACAATGACAGTAATTGTAGAAAGAACAATAAAGAAATGCAAAAGACAAGCCGAGGCAAGAGAACACAAGAATTTGGCTCAAGCCAAGGAAACACCCCAAGATGGGGAAAACCCTTGATCAATTCTTCTTATTATCAAATATCAAATGTTCAATAGAAAGAGAAAGAGTACAATAATGCAAAGTCAAGGTCAAAATTGACTTGCCAACTTGATGATCAATATCATTGTTCAAATGTCAACGAAATAGCCCAACCAAATCTACAATACTGCTATTAGACAACAGTAGACAAATCCTGCCTTAACCAGAAAGGCAAGTCAAAGAAAGAACTTGGCCTTCTTTGCTTCTAGGTTGATGTAAACTAATGTAGCTTGTTGCCTGGTTAGGGTTCCACTGTTAAGCTCTTCCTAATAGCCCAAACAAAGCACCAATAGTTGTGGCTCCTTCTATAGCCCATGTCTGACCTTTCTACCCTCCAAGATAGAGGTCACGACCTTCTTGTGGTTGTCTAGACTAAGCTCGGCCCCTCTATAGTGCTACAAGGAGCTTGTGGCCTACTTAAACAAGGAATCTGCCACACAAACCTTCTACAAGATGGCCAGAAATTACTCCATCAAACTCGATCCCTGCTTCTAATCATTTTGGCCCTCAAACAGTCACCAAGAAGCCCTGCAACTTCCCTCTTCTACCTTCATTGGGCTCTGACCTGATCTGCATCCCAAACAGACTCAAACAATCACAAAAACATGCTCTTCAACCTCCTTGCTTGGTCTCATAGGGTTGCATCCAACTTCAGATGATAATTTGCTATGTAATGATGCACTTGGATGTGTCAAATGAGGTTGGAGGTCACTCCTATTTATATGAGATGGAGAGGGGTTCAACTTTTCTAAATAACCTCAAGTCGACCTTGACAAATTATACGTGTCGGCTTCACTTCAAAAACATATTTCTCCTTGTCCAAATTTAGTGATCATTAGGTCGATTTTGGTCCTCTCAAAAAGAGGAATTTAATGCAATAATTATCTCCATCAAATGACTTGTCCAAAGTGGAATTTGACCCTAGTTGATAGCTTTAACAAGAAGGCTAGTATGTTACCATTCTGAAGTATTTCATGGGACAGTTCTTAACTACCCTACCTATGACAAGGATCTCTATGCCATGGTGCAAGTTGTGAACAAGTAGAAACACTATCTGATGGGAAAGGAGACAATAATCCACACAGATCACTAATCACTACAATACATGTAGGCCTAGAGTAAGCTACAGCAAACTATGCATTACAAGTGGATAGAGTTTCTACAATAGTTGCGTTTAGTGATAAAGTATAAGAAGGGCGACACAAACAAGTTGGACGACATGCTTTCAAGACCACCCACATCAAGGATCACGACTTTGGGGAATTTGATGCACATGGAACCATTCACCCATTATGTATACAAAGAGGCATATTCAGAGGATGAGGACTCAAAGGAGTTATTTCAACAGTTGCAGAGCTGGAGTCGTGCACAATGGTGATAGCACATTTGGCTACCATCTCCAAGATGGGTTACTCTACAAGTTGGATAAGTTGTGTTCCTAAAGGTGAACAATTGCAGTTGATCAGAGAGGCTCACACCTCCAAGGTTGCAGGGCACTTTGGTGTAGGGAAGACAGTGGCCAACTTGCAGATGAATGTGTATTGGCCCAAGATGCAAGAACATGTACCTAGGTTTATAAGAGGATACATGCTTTGTTGTACCAACAAGCCTAGTAATAGAAAACAGGGTCTATATAATCCCTTACTTGTACCCACTTGTCCCTAGAGAGCATTTCCATGGAATTTGTGGGAGATTTACCAACAACTAGGAAGGGACATGACTACTTATTCACGGTAGTTGACAAGTGCAGCAAGATGTGTGTTATGATGCCCTATAAAAAGACCATCAGTGGGCAAGAAGCAGCGAACTTGTTCTTTGGATAGATCTAGGTGCACTTTAGGATACCAAGGAGCATTGTTTCAGACAAGGACACAAGATTTCTCAAAGCATTTTGGACTACAATGTGGGAGAAGATGGACACGAAGTTAAAGAGGTCTATAACCTTCCATCCACAAACAAATGGGCAAATGGTAGTCAACAAGACTTTGGCGCATCTTTTGAGGGGTTACAATCAAAAGCATCTGAAAACCTTGGATGAAAATCTGGTATATATACAACACTCTTATAACAGAGTAGTCCACACTTCTACTGGTAAGTCCCCATTTAAAACTTGTTTTGGATATTTGCCAGCCTCACCTTTGAATATTGCATATGGGAAGTAAGGAGTGTAGGAGGATCTTATAAGGGATGCCTTGAGGGCTAAAAAAATTGTTTAGAAGATATAGCAGATCCATATACAGGTACAAGAGACACTGCAGAGGTCACAAGAAAAATACAAGGCCAGGCATGATCAGCACAAAATAGAGAAGTTGTTTAACATGGATATAGAATATGGTTACAGTTTATCAAGGAGAGGCTATAGGATGCTGGTAAAAAAGTTAAGGCTTTGTGGTAGGGTCCCTTTCAGATACTAGAAAAGGTGGGAGACAACGCCTATAGACTCAATCTACCCCCATACATGCGCATTTATTTAGTTGTGAATGTAGAGAATCTAAAATTGTATGAGGCTTCCATGCTAGATCAGGAAGAGGAACAAGTCCTACGTTCTCTAGAGGATTTGACACCAGATGCTCAGGTAGAGTTTACAAAGGATACAATTTTGCAGAACAAGTCGAGAACTACAAGACATGGGCAATATGACCTTTGGCAGATTAGGTTGAAAGGACAACTTCCTAACAAGGCTAAATGGTACACCCTATTACCCACCACATTGTGGGTGATATCCCCAAGAGGAAAAAATTCTCCACGATGAGCCTCAGCCGGCAGCCCCTTGATGCCTCCTATTAGCTCGTTGTGCCACTTCTCTGCCACCTGAGCCAGCCATGTGGTTCCTCACCCACCTGTATTGATCGTATGTTTGAAGGTGGGCCTCCCGAATCTAAAGGTATGTCTTGTCATTTGATAATTGAGTATTGGGTTTACTTAACATGGCTAGTTTTGGGTATGGATTGATGGGGGGATTTGGCAGAAAGAGTGGGCTTAGTGTGTACTCTTGTCTCCTTGCCCTCTTTTGTTTGATACCCTTGGATCCTAGTCCTGTGGGATCTCCTTTATTGACCATTTGGTTCTAGGGTGGTACTACTTGGGAAATCCTAACTTTGGGTGTGTGATCACCCTCCTTTACCCGCACATACTATTCCCTTTCCACTCACTATACCCCCATTCATCATTTCTCCCACCCGGGACCACATTCCCATTATAGGTCCACATAGGGCTAGTCACCCTATCCCCTTTGCCCCACCTTGGGTCAGGCCTAGAATGATGCCCCAAAGGTTGAAGAAATTGAAAAAGAGGAAAAAGCATAATTGGAAACATTTAACAGGAAATTGTACCACAAAATGCAAAAGATGGCCGAGGCAAAAATAATTAGCACGTGGGCAAAAGTCAACACAAGAGATCTACCCCATCCATGGCCATCACCCTGGTTCCATAGGGCCCTAGATGAGCCTCCTTAATCATTCAAGAACCCATGATTGTCCCAACCCCTGGAGGGCAATCAACCGCCCTACCTTAAAGGGGGTAATCACTGTTATATTAAACACATCATGCTCTTGTCCTTTGAGCCCCGAGCAGTTAATTAAAGAAAATTCATAATAGGAAAAAGGCATATGAAGAAGGCTGAAAAAAGTTCAAGGTCAGGGAACCTCATGAACCATGATTGTTCCCTCCTATACATTACATACCCGGGTGTGGGCTTCCCCTTATCTAGCTACCCCTATGCCCCATTATTTGGCCCAAGGCTGCCCCTCTCATTCCCTATTCCATCTCAACTATTTGTCACTTGTCACCCCCATTATAAGGATGTATCTTGGACATACTATCCCCTCTAAAGGTTGAAACCACCTAATAAGGTACTTGGCTAACCCCCTTTGGAGCTTGGAGACACTAGCACATGCCAAAGCCCACTATGGAAGGGCATGCCATTATGAAGTGCCCATTTTGTTATCCATGGTTTGTAAGCTCTTTTACTCGATTATCCTAACGACTGATTGTATTGGAATCCTACGGGACGCATTGGATCTTATGCTAGATTGCGGGTGGTTTCCATTTGGGTTTGGCTTCCTTGTATGGGATCCTCACCCCCAGAGGTCCACATTGGCACATGTAGGGTGTGCATAGAGAGCCATGGGCCTCCACAGCAGCAGGCAGCACTCCACAGATCTTCTTGGATGTTCAGAGACTACTAGAAATCCACCTTTGGACAATGGTGACATTATTGGTAAACTATGCCCAGCAGGCTCCCACAGGAGCCCCACACTCTTGGTAGGTGCCCCAACACTTGTACGACGTCATGGAAGCATTCATTCCACCACTTGGACTATTGCAGAGGATCTACAGGCATCTATGATCCATATGGAGACCCATGGGGTCATTGATGTGTCCTCAGACCCACTGGGAGCAACACAGGTCTACTGCTTGGATAACAAGGGGCCACCCCCTTGTCCATCATATTTCGAGGAATTTATTCCTCAATATGGCACTTCAAGATGTTATTGAGCCTTTAGAAGGCCCTAAGGCATGCATACATCATTAGTTGGCCCCTTGTGAGGCTTGCTTTTACATTATGAGCTAGTTTGGTGGGCTTGTCACCAATAGGGTTTATTATTGCACACTATTTCATTTTTAGGGGCCCATAGGCTAATTCGAACTCCTTAGGAGGCTATATATTGATGTTAGATACAATCATTTGTATTATCACTTGACTTGCGATCTCTCCAGTCATAGAGAATTTTCGCACTTTTTCCTTGGAGGATATTTTTGGAGATGGATAAATTTTGATGTATGGATTTGGGATATTTCTCTTATCTTGGAGCTTTGTTATGCAAATGAATTTTTGGTTGGATATACTCTACAACGTTGTAAGTGATTTTTATCGTTGTTATTCTTGTTGCTGCATACTGCTAAAATTAGGGCTAGTTGTTGCATTATTGTAATGTGGAATTGAGCAATGTTTTAGTTATTAAATGTATGGGCCAATGTTATATGAATGAAATGTCCCGGAGATTATTTATTTCGAGAAGCTTGCATCATTTGCTTTAAATAATAAATGCTTGAAAGTCTCTTTTTGTTTCTTACTATCTACATTGAATGAAATTAAATTTTTGGGCCTCCTTGTCAAGAATCCAAGTTCTTACTCATTACCATCCTTAACTCCATATCCCTAAGTGAACTAGGCACTGGTTCCATAAAAAGGGTGATCATATTAACCTTCTTTTCACCATTTTTCCCCTTTTTCTCAAGTTTAGCCCCATTGGGTTACCTAGGGCATCAATTTCTTGGCAATTGGCCCAAGGAAAAATTTCAATCTCCTCTAGGCTACTGCATTGGTGGGTCCCCTCTCTATCCTCCAAAATTGAAGCCATTCTAATGGTGGAATCTTCGGGAATCCCAAGCCCTAGCTCTAGGACCGAATTTTGCCTAGGCATCCCCAAGGCTAGACATTAATAGGATCAATTCAACCTTTTGAAGTAGATATTTTTACTTGGTCCTTTCCCCTCACCTTGTCCAGGATAGGAGATTCATTGGCTGCTACATTCCATCCCCGAACTTAGGTTGGGTCCACTTAGCCTCGTGTGGTCCCACTTCTCAACAAAGGCTATTTGTCAAAGACCATTTGGGAGTCCAAGTTTCCATTGAGAAGCTCTTTTATAAGCCTATCCTTTCTCCCCAACCTCCAATCCTCACCCCTTACCCCTGGTGGACCAAGTCCCTTACTTAAAGAGTAAGCAAGTCCCATTCCTTACTCCATCCTTGGGAAAGGATTTTTTTGGTCACTTCTCACCTATCCATTAATATCTACTTTACAAAGTGATCCCTACACCTTCGGGAATCCTCCCATCAGTGAAAGTCTATAAAGAGCAAGGAGACTTAGCTGTGGTGACAGTGGGCTAAGCCTCCACCGTTGCCCTTGACCTAGCAGTTGACCTCTTAGGAAACCCCTTTAGATCCCCTACTGGTTTGTGTGGTAACACACTCGAGAGAAGGTAGAGGAAAAAAATTCTCACCTCATTCTCCTGAAGCTTTTGGCCCTTGGGGACCAAAAGCCTCCCAAAATGGAGATGTGTGACCTGGATTGGATCATTATATTGTTTTTCATCCATTTTGATGCTTTCAAAGTGGAAAAAGTGGAGGAATCAGCTCGCAAGACCATTTTTACTAGTGGAACCGAATTTGGAAAATTGGAGTCCTTCCAAGAGCATCTTGAGGCATTAAACGACGTTTTTTGGGGGTAAAACCTTGTTGCATTATTGCAACACTTTTTTTTCCTATTCTACACAAAATTTTCCAACAGTGCAAGAATCGCCCCAATTAGAGTTCATATGCAAAAGTTATGCTACTTAGAAGTTGACCTCTTGTTTTGGCCAACATAATTCAAGAGGATACCACGTCAACCCAATCTTATCGGAACCAAACAGAAACCAATGGATAGCCAGTCAAACCAGTTTGGTGGTCAAATCGATCCGATTCAAGGTTTGGAACCAGAAATGGTCGATTCAGTGCCGAATCAACCAATTCGGTACCGAACCAACCTTTTGTCACTTAACCAACCAATTTTGTACCAAATCGGTCGGTTCCATACAATTTTACCAAAGACGTTCCAAACACAATTTGTTTTACAAAAAACAAGAATTTTCTAGTTGGGTAGCCTATGCCCTAGTATTGCTATGCAATTCATGGTAATGTTAAAGTGACATTCTCCTTTATCTTTCATTTTCATCCTTTTACTTAAATTTTTAACATTACCATGAAATGACTCAGGATGTTTGAGAGTGGCTCTGACCTCATTGGATTCATATGGAGAAAGTAGAGTTTTAGATCTCACTCAAAATCCAACAAACTTAACAATTTTTCAGGATTTCAAGGTTGGAGTGTGTTGACCTCTACCGGTCAACTACCCATGCAGTACACCCCCTATTTTTTGCAAAAAGGGGCAGCACCTGATCAGTGTGTCCGTGCCATCCTGCAGTCATCAGCAGCTTGATCAATCTAATTGTAAACCCAGTCTGCATGTATTCTTTGTAAATAATCCTAGCAGATATGAGTCGTGTTTGTAAATTGCCTAGGTGGACCTAACTTTCTTATGATAATCTATGTCCCGGAAGGTTTTTCGTCTCACCGATCCACGGATCAGCAGAGTTTTCCTTCAAACCTGACCCCAAAGCCGGGATAGATTTTGTCATTCGAATTTTAGAAAATCCTAGTGTGTTGATCTGCTAGATTATAGTTGTGTCGCAGAGCTGGGTGATTTGTGAGGGTCTATGTTAAAGGGGTTTTTCTCCTTTAAGATGCAA
>APFE031439585.1:875-16382 GCA_000404065.3 Pinus taeda
GTTTGGCAGAATTTTGTTGAAAGCTGTTCAATTAGGTTGGGAGGCATTCTTTTCATAGAGCATGATATCATGAAAGTTTTCAGCCATTTTTACTCAGTGTCAGAAGAAGATATGGAAAACATGGAAAATGTAGTAATTGATGATGCTACAAAACTACCTCCAAAGAATTAGAAAAAAAGGCCTCTGGTGGATAAATCTAGCAAGGGTAAACAAGTTACTTTTGAGGACGATGAAGTTGAAATTGAAAATGAAGCATATGTTGCCATTACTGAAGATGACATTGGAACTGAAGAAGGCCGTAAAAGACCAAAAGTAACAATTCCCAAGAATAGATCTCTTGAGAATGTTATGATGAAAAAAAGTAGAGTTGAAGATCTTGAAGTAGTCATTACCAGCAGTCAAGAACCTAGTGAAACTTCAAAAGAAAGCAGAGAAATCATTACACCAGGAGCTGATTTAGATGATGGCATAATCAAAACAAAACAAAATGCCATTCGACAAAATTTGACAAAGAGAAACTTAATTGATGGTGGTCGTACATTTCAGTTAAATGTCAGACAAACCTATAAGGCAAGTGAAGGACAATGCCAATATCAAATCAAAAAGCCACATCATCTGCATGTTCACAAATTGAAGACATTGATGAGGTACAATCCATATGCTCATGTGGTTAGTTATGTGCTTCTTGTTGATCCACTTCAAGTTCCCAACAAAGAAGCATTTGATAAGTCAAAATGTTTTGAATACAATTATTATGTGCTTGGGGGGAACCATTCTGTAGAAGCTCAAAGACAATTGATGGAGGAATATCCCAATAACCCACATTTTGAAACAATGAAATGTATCATTTATGTTGGTTTATTAGATACAGAAGCAAAGTTAGTGGCATGGGATCATAATTTAGATAATGAATATAGGATGTCTATGACTTTCATCCAAAGGGTTAGATTTATTCATAGTGAATTTCAAGAAAAAAGTGGTGGGGATAGGATAAATGTTACTGCAGATTTCCGAAGGGAATGTTGTATGGAATTAGGCTATCAAATTGAAGAGAGACCCAATTCAAAATGTGGAAAATGCAACCTTCCTAGTGATATATTCAGAGGTGTTGATAACATTTTCCAATTGTCATTTAGAACTGGAGATGTTTGGAAGTTGATTGATGAGATTTTTAGCATGTGGGAAAACATTGCCATTAAAAGCCAAAAGGTCAAAAAGTCTAAGCCATTGATATGTGGCGGTAGTAAATCAGGTCCTGAATTGAAGCAGCTTCCAGAAGATATGACTATCACACCTTGGAGTGAAATGCAACGAGTGAAAGATGAAAAAATTGTCAAAACAATATTATCTCATGTGAAGTCAGGGGAATTAGCATTGGAGGAAATTTCTGAGGAATTTCAAAAGTAAGTTTGTTGAATTATTTTTATTTATTTCTAGATTATAATTTTCTTTTAAATAAAACATTTTGTTCTTGGTAGTATTCGTTGTACATATCATTATATTGACTTTTTGTTACTTTATCTATGCAGTCACAAAGTTTACATGAAAATTCAAGAACAAATGGTTAAATTGTTGAATGAAGATAGTTGGGATGATGTTGTATGCAACTATCTAGATTCAAGTTCTATCCTATTTTGAGCCTTCTCCAACCCTCCAAAATTTTATCCTCCCGAGGTCCTAAAATGCTAGTTTGCTCTCATATTTCGGCTTGTTTAGGGCTTCAAGAAATTGACTTCAGAAATCAATAACTTTTGCACTACAAGGCCATTTGCCGACTTCTATACACCGTTGGAAATCTCTTTCAGAGAAATTTTCAATGGAGAAGGTTTGATGTAGAGTTTGAGCCCATTTTCTACCTGAGAAATGATTGCAAACTCTATGTTGTTCTTTGCACCTTGGCCCTTCTCATGTTCCTGAAATACTAGACTCCTAACCACATAGTCATCATTTTATGGCTTCTCTAATAAGCCTTATACTATGGTGATTCCATATCAGAGACTACAACAACCATAGGACTCCCCCTAAGCTTGAAAGATCAAGCATATCAATTCTCGCATATGTTGTTGCAAACCTCGATGCTGATCTAGTTGACATCAATGCCAACACACTTGCAGCAACTAGCCATCCAAACTAGTATTATCACACATGATTGGAATGGGATCATTCAAATCTACCTTAATGTCATTCAAGATCTTCTTCATCCATATAATTTATGAGCAATAAGTGGCAACTACAATATACTATGCTTCAGTAGTTGATAAAGATATGGAGTTTTCCTTCTTTCTTACCCAGGACACTAAGAAATTTCCCAAAAATAATGTTACACTAGAGGTGCTCTTCCCGTCATCCATATTTCCTACCCAATTAGTATAAATATAATCCTTCAAATTAAACTATCTTATTTTAGCATACCATAGTCTATAATCAATTGTTCCTTTAAGATATTTGAAAATCATTTTGATAACAATGACATGACTTTCATGAGGAAAATCTTGAAATCTGGCCATAATACCCACTACTTGCATGATGTATGGTATCGAAGCTGTGAGATATAAAAAGATTCCTATCATTGATATGTACTTAGTATGATATACCAGTGGTATCTCATCTTCTTTGCACAAGTTTCATCTTCTAACCATAGGAGTTCTAATTGGCTCGAAATCTTTGAGCTAAAACTTCTTCATAGTTTCTCATAGGTACTTCGATTCGAAGATAAATACCCCATTTTTTAAATAAGAAATTTGTAGTCCTAAGAATAAGGACAATTGTTTGATCATGGACATCTCAAACTCTATCGACATACAATTTGCAAATTGTTGTCCCAATTTTTCTAGATCGTTGCCAAAGATTATGTTGTCCACATATACAACTACAATTAGTAGATGGTCATCTTCAGACTTTGTGTATATATTGATGTCTACAGTTCCTTTCTTAAAGCCTTGTTGCTAAAGGTATTGATCTAGTCATACAAACGAGGCTCTGGAATCTTGTTTGAGTCCATAAAAGGCCTTTTTCAGTTTACATACAAAACATTCAATTTCAGTGAGCGTGAATCCTAATGGCTACTCAATATAAACTTCTATGTCCAAATCCCCATTAAGAAATGCTGACTTCATATCCATATAATATACCTTGATGTTTTTTTTACTATTAAAGGCAAGAAACATTTTGATAGCTTCTAGTCTAGCTATTGGTGTAAAGGTTACCTCAAAATCTATCCCTTCTATCTGGGCATACTCTTTGCAAACTAATCAAGCCTTGTTCCTAATTACTCGACCCCGCTCATTTCACTTATTTTTTAAGATGCATTTTGTACCTGTGATATTTTTCTCTTTGGGTATTGGAACCAACTCCCAAGTGTCATTCTTCTTAATTTGATCAAGTTCTTCATTCATAGCTCTCACCTAGAACTTGTCCTCACTTTTCTGGCTGAGATTTTTAGCCTCAACCTCAAATAGAAGAGCAAGATTTTCACAACTTAAACTACCAACAAATTTCCTCTTGGTCTGAACACCAAGTCCTTGATCTCCAAGAATTTGAAAATCAGGGTGTTCTTTCTGTACATACCTGGAAGGTGTTCTGGGCCTTGTGTTGTGCTCATTTCCATGTCTTCGTTGTCTGAATATGTTTCATCTTGATCTAAGGGCCTGATTTCTGAACTATCACCTCCATGTTAGTTCATCTTTCCTTTGGAGGAATCAGGTTGTGAAGTTATTTCATCTACTTCTACATCAATGTAATCCTCAACCCTCTTTGTTTTTTTGTTGTACCACTTGTATCATTTACTCTCATCATAGTATCCGAGTAATATACCCTCATGAGCTCATGAATCAAACATTACGGGGTTTTTATCATTCCTTTTGACAAAGCATTTTCTCATAAACACCTTATAGTGTTTAACTAATTTCGGTCTCCCCTTCCACAACTCATAGGGATTTTTATCACTATTAGGCTTGATTTGTGTTCTATTTGACACATACATCGTTGCTTGTTCCACTTCTCCCTAGAAGATGTGAGGTATGTCTACTTCATTCATCATAGATATGGAAATTTCCTAGATTGTGATATTCTTTCTCTTAACTACTCCATTTTGTTTTGGAGTTCTATCCATAGAATATTTCTTCCTTATGCCATGTTCTTCACAAAAATTTTCAAATTATCTTGAAGTGTATTCTCCTCCTTTCTTTGATCTTAATCATTTCTTCTTGAGATCTTTCTAATTTTCTACTTAAGCTTTAAATTTTTTAAAGTGTTTAAATGTTTCTTATTTTTCCTTTAAGAGCACGATTGAGTTGGCCCTCATAAAATCATTGAGAAGCAACAGAAAATACCTTTCTCCTCTTAGGTTTTTTTCTCTAGTTGGGAAACAGATATCTATGTGAATTATCTCCAGTGGTCTAGATGAAGAGAAATATTTTATCTTGAAATGAGTCCTACTCTTCTTACCAAATTCACATGACTTGTAGAGTGAATTAGTAGGCCTTGACAATATTGGAAAACCTCTTACGACTCCCATCTTGTTGACTCTTATCAGCCTGTCAAAATTCATATGACCAAGTATCCTATGCCATAAACGAGTTTCACTCGACTTGCTCAAATGGTAGCTTACTCTTGAGTCATAAAAAACATATACATTATTATGCGTTCTGACTTATTTTCCCACCATCTTTCCATTTTCTTCAATTTGGATCTCACAGTGCTTGGATCGAAAGGTCATATTAAATCCATTATCACACATTTGACTTACACTAAGAAAATTATGCTTGAGACCTTTTACATACAACACATTTTGGTCTTTAGTCTTTTCATCAAGACTGACTATGCCCTTACCCTTAATTCTTGTTGGGGAATTGTTGCAGAAAGTGACATTGTTCCCTCTATCCTTTTCTTTTAGAAGCATAGATTTGCTCTTGTCCCCACTCATATGCTTGGAGAAACCACTATACACATACCATGTGTTTTCTTTATTATGTGTTGATAGAGCAAGTCCACATTCCATGCTCTTTCAAGATTTTCGTTTCCAATTCTCCTTACCTTTTTGAAAACCTGGTTCCCAAGTGGTTTGAGACTTAGATGGATACTCAAACCTTCTTATACACTCACTTGACTTGTACCCAAAAATACTATATTTGAAACATTGAACATCATTCATTAGGGGAGAGAAGGCATTTTGATTTTTGAGAGTAGAGTTTTGAGATCTAAAATTTTGATACTTATTGTATCTTAAATTTTCATCTCTTTTAATTTTGATCTTTCTACAATCAACAACCTTATGTCCAAATATGTGACATTTATAACAATGACCATAGAATAAATGAGTGTACCTGTAGTTAAAAGGTTCATGAGTTTCTGCATGAAGGTACCTCTGTTGTTTGGCTAATTGATTAATTCTACTCTAGTGTGGTTCCTTGGGGTAGATGGAGTTATTATTTCAATGATAGGATCCTCTCTGGCTTTCTCCCTTTTTAGCTTCATTGATTATTTATTGATACATATTTGCATAACTCTAAGGTTCCTCAAATCCTGTGGACTTGAAGTACATCTTTCCCATAGAATATTGCTATGGTATGGAATATTTGATGCTTGTTTTGTTTCCTGAAGACCTTTGATCGCTTAGAATATGATCGACCTTTCTTCTGCCTTCCACAATTTTATCATTTATTCCTTTCTCAGTCTTCATTTTCTCAAGATTGGTCTCAAAGAGACGACCTCTGGCTTGAGACTCTGACAATTCTCTGCCCAATCATATATAAAGTCTTTAAGAACTTCTTCCTTTCGTTTAAATTATTCTAGTTTGACTTTTAAGGACATAATTTCATCTTTGCAGGTTGTTGAGATCGTTTCCTTCCTAACAACTCCTATTTTAGTTTCTTGTTGTCTTCTTCTAGTTTCTCACATGTTTTTTTTTTTTTTCTTCTAGTAGAAGGGTTAAACTCTCATTGCATTTAATGGCTTCTTCTAGCTTTTCTTTTTGATAAACAAACTCCTCATTGTTAGAGTTGTGCATACCTTATTCAACACGTTGTAGTTGTTCTTTTAGTTGCTTGTTCTTTCTCCTTGCCTTCTTTAACTCATCAAGAGCACTGATAAGTTCCCCTTTAAAGTCCGATAAGTTCCCCTTTAAAGTCCACTACTCCTTCTTCTTCTTCTTCCTCTCCAAAGTTAGTAATTTTTTGTTTCTTGGAGTCTACTCCAAATGCCATAAGAAAATACTTATTTGAATCATCTTCTTAAGAGTTTTTGTTGTTTGGCTCTGGTGTTGAACTATCCTCTTTGGAGTAGAGCCCCTTTTTCTCATAGAACTTCTTCTTCTGATGTTTCTAAGATTTGTTTCTAATTTTTTTATCATCTTCATTTTCAGTCCTTTCTTTTTAATGGCACTTGGAGGAAAAATGTCCAACTCTCCCATAGTAAAAACATTTAAAGGGAAACTTCTCTTTATGTTTTCATGAGCCACACTTAATTTTCCTGACAAATTGAGCCAACTCCTGATCATATTCAAAGCTAGAGAAATCTTGATGATCTTTGTGCTCCTTGGCCTTCTTGGACATTTTGAACAATGCCTCATTGGGTTCATACTTCTCTCTTCCTACTCTCATCTCATAGGTTGTGAGAGTACCAAGCAACTAGTCCATCTTGAGATTCTTTAAATTAGCTATTTCTTCAATAGTAGAGACGTTGGCATTAAATTGCATGGGTAGGGATATTAAGACCTTTTGAATGATCATATCTTCCTTGACTTTTTCACAAAGTCCTCTAATCTTATTGGTCACTTCATCCACTTTGAGGAAGTATTCTTCTATGCTTTCTTCTTCACTCATTTTTAAGCTTTCAAACCTCATTCTGAAGGTTTGAAGTTTGGTGTTAGGGTCCAACCCTAACCCCCTTATTTATTTAATAGGGCCAAGTCATAGTTATAGTTAGTTAAAGAGTCAATAAAGCGTATATTAATAATTGTAAGTGGTTGACCCGCATTTAAAGAAGGGACCACAGTTAGTTGCAAATGGGCCATGGTATTATATAGATGGTATTAATAAGAACCATGGTACTGACCCATGGTATTGCATGTATGAATCCTATATAAAGGATAGAGACTCCCCTTAAGGAGCATCGTGTCTTATTTTGTAATTGAGCCTAGCTCTATTGGAGGTTTCCCCCTCGAAGAGGAAAGTGAACATTCCTTTTCTTTCTTAATAATAAAATACATGTTGTTATTTCTTATTGTTCTATGTTCTGGGTATATTTCTTCACATACTTGGTATTTTGGTATCTTCTTGTAGTTCAAGAGCATAACAAGTGGTATCGAGCACTTTCCAGGGCTGGTGGGATCTCCATTTTTAGCAGATTTTTTTTTGGCTAGATATGTGTTTTGACGTCTTTCAACCACAAGGTTTGTCATTGAGCGCATAAACCTACGGATTTGGGAAGGCATGCATGCAGGAAATACAAGAAGTGGTCATGCTTGTTGGACACCCTTGTAACCCCTGTGGGTACCCCTTCAAGTAGTAGCGCATTAGACAGAACCACGCACGGACTATCTTCCATGTACCCTCTGGGTATATCGGAAGCCCCCTAGGCTCTCTTGAAACCTCACCATAGATAAACTATCAGTTGTCTTGCTGCTACAATACACTAAGAATAGCACTTGGGGAGATTACTTATGCATACGATAGGGTAGTCAAGTTGTACAGCTAAGGGTACAATTGATCCTCCTTGGTCATTGCCCTGAAAGATTGGGTTGAGTACTATTATCGCACCCTTATCTTTATTGCGATTTGTAGCACCTGACACTCCTTGAGACCATAGTTCCTTTGTCTCTCTCCAGATCACGCATCACCTTTGCCAGATCAGATCTAGCATGTTGGGTTTTGTCGCAGCCACAACAGTCAGTTCCGCCATTCAGATCTATTAGATCTGCCAATTAGATCTATCAAATCTACCATTCAGATCTAGAAGTTTGGGTTCTGTAGCAGTCACAACAATCAGATCTGCCATTCAGATCTAGCAGCAGGGGTTCAGTCACTGCCACATTCCTACTCATACTCTGCAGTTGAGGGTTTTGCCAACAGATCTAACTATTTGTGTGGCTCCTATACCTAGGCATGATTCTCATAAGACATTGGGTAGAATTAACTTTTATGGGAATCGGCTACTGCAGTATTCCTAAGCGAGGAGTAAAACTCATAATGGAGTTAAAAAGAAAAAAAAAGTTCTGAGACCCTCCCGAGATGCTTATAGGAGACTTAGCCCATAAGAATCAACTCGATGGGCTAAGCAAGGTGGTAACATTCACTTGTTAGCATCAAAATTTCGGGTGGTCCCAAAAAAAAAATCACATTAATGACCAGTGCACTGGATTGGTGCATGGTACAAAGCAGAGCTCAAGCTATGGCCAATGAGAAGATCGACACCCTTGAACAAAAGTTGGAGGCATTAACAAAGCAGATCCAGACCTTAAATGACACAATCACAAAGGGAAAGTCGAGGGAACAATCAGAGGCATATGCTTTTAATGAAAACCTTGAGGGCGAGTCTATCCATTCTCTTCACTTCTATGGAAACCACCAATAGTCCCAGCTTCGACCACCCAAGCTGGACATGTATAAATTTGATGGCTCTCATCCAGCCATATGGCTAGCATAAATGGAGAAATATTTCACATTAAATCACATCAAAGATGATGTGACTAAGCTAAGTGTGCGAAGCCTATACTTGGACCAAGAAAGATGGCAATGGTGGCAGTGGCATCAATGTTGTTATACAATGCCACTGGCTTGGCAGATATTCTCAAAATCCCTTTCTGATCGCTTTGACCATGGATCTAACTTTTTGGGTCGTATTACTAAGCTCCAACATATAGGCATAGTGCAAGAATATATTAAAGCCTTTGAAACATTAGCCTTCCGCACAGGAGGTCTAGCAGATGAATTATACTTTGAATGTTTTATCAGTGGTCTCAAAGATGCCATACGAGCCCACGTCTAACTACAACACCCAGTCTCATGGCTAGCAGCTTGCAAGATAGCTCGTGAAGTAGAATGCGCATTAGTGACCCAGTCGACTTGTCCGAATTTCATAGCCAAGGGATGCCCCATCCAAGCTCTGAGCACTACCCAAACACTTAAGGCTCAAAAGGTGTCACGAGCAGAAATGGCGAAAAGAAGAAAGCAAGGATTGTGTTACTACTATGATGAGAAACACTCCCTGGGGCATAAATGCAAGGAACCCAAATTCATTCAAATTAGTGCTACTGATCATAGTTCATCTGGGGAAGCCCCACCATTGGAGGGACCAGAGGAGGAAGATGAGGAGAACCACCTGGACAATGAGCTCCCAGCTACACCTGAAGAACCAGTTATCTCGCTTCATGCTTTGGTAGGAATGTCTTCTCCCCAAACTCTCAAAATCAAAGGTTTTATTAAGCATCGCCCTATAGTAGTATTGATTGATAGTGGCAATACGCATAACGTTATCCATCAAAGAGTCGCTGAAGCAATGCATTGTTTTGTCAGAGCAGTCTCTAATTTCCAGGCCTAGATTGGTGATGGGGGGACAATGAAATGTGAAGGTCGCTGTGAAAATGTCAAACTTCAAATGGGGGACTATCACCTAAAGACCCACATGTCTTCCATCAACATGGGTGGGTGTGACATTGTCTTGGGTGTTGAATGGCTCCACACACTCATCCCAATAACAATGGATTTCCAGGAGTTATATATGAGCTTCAAGCAGAATAACCACACACATACCCTCCATTGACTCCAGGTAGGTGCTCCTTCTATCATCAACACGCATAGGATGGAAAAATTGTTGAAAAAGGGCCACCATGGAGTTGTAGCCCAATTTAATGCCATCCAGGTCTTTGAACCCACTTCTCTTCATATTCATCATGGGATGCAACAGGTCACAAACAACCATCTGCAGGTCTTTGACAAGCCTCATGAGCTTCCACCCTCAAGAGGGGAACATGATCATAGCGTTACTTTGGTCCTAGGGGCACAACCACCAAATGTGCACCCATATAGATATCCTTTCACCCAAAAGAATGAAATTGAAAAAATCATCAAGGAACTCTTGGAAGTCGGTGTCATTTGTCCTATCATTAGTCCTTATTCATCGCCTATGGTCATGGTGCTCAAGAAAGATGGGGAATGGTGGATGTGTCCAAACTTGAGGGCCCTCAACAAATTGATGGTCAAAGATAAATTTCCCATCCCAGTTGTTGATGATTTGCTGGATGAACTAAATGTGGCTCAATTCTTTACTAAGCTCGACTTTCACTCAGGCTATCACCGAATTCGCATGAAAGAATTAGACATTCCAAAGACTACTTTTCGAACTCATGAAGGCCATTATGAGTTTCTGTTCATGCCATTTGGTCTTTTTAATTCCCCATCCACTTTTCAGAGCCTCATGAATCACCTGTTAAAACCATATTTCAGAAATCCTTATTTTCTTTGATGACATCCTCATCTACAGCCTCACCTAGGAAAAACATCTTCAGCATGTAGATTTTCTCTTGCAATTGCTTCGGAAGCATAAATTATTTGTCAAATTGTCCGAGTGCTCTTTTGGCATGGAAAAAGTTGAGTATTTGGGCCACATTGTGGGGCGTGAAGGTATCAGGATGGATCCCAAAAAGATCCAGGCAATGCAGGATTGGCCTCAACCAAAGACCTTGAAGAGCTTGATAGGATTTTTGGTTCTCACCAACTATGATTGCAAATTTGTCCACAATTATGGTCGCATTGCTAGACCCCTCACTCACCTTCTCAAGAAAAATTCATTCCTCTCGAATGATGAAGTGCAACAAGTATTTATAACTCTCAAACATGCCATGTGTTCCACTCCCGTATTGGCACTAGCCGACTTCACCAAATCTTTTTTGATTGAATGTGATGCTTCAGGTATGGGTGTTGGGGTTGTCTTAATGCAGGAAGGTCAACCCTTGGCCTTCACTAGCCAACAACTAAGTGGGAAAAATATGGGACAATCTACGTATGAGAAGGAGATGACGGGCATATTACATGCAGTGGATACCTAGTGACCATACTTATTGGGGTGGTGTTTCCAAATCCGCACAGGCCATCAAAGGCTTAAATATTTTTTGGAGCAATGCCTATCCTCACCACAACAAAATAAATGGCTAGCCAAAATTCTGGGATATGATTATGACATAATTTACAAGAAAGGGTGAGAAAATGTTGTAGCAGATGCTTTATCACACCAATTTGAGGAGGAAAGCACCCTACTAGCAATCTCTCTTCCCATTCCAGAGTGGATTGAAGAGGCTTGAAAGGAATGGTTTTCACATCCTTTGTTGTCCCAACTCATTAAATAAATTGCAAGCGGATCCAAATTCAACAGCAGGCTACCCTTGACAGGATGAGATTCTTTGCTACAAGGAAAGAGTAATGATATCATCAACATCCACCCTTAAAAGTCACATTTTTGTAGAGTTTCACTCATCTCCTGCCGCAGGCCATTTAGGCTTTCAGAAGACTTATGCTCGCACTCGATGTTCATTCTTTTGGAAAGGCATGAAAAAGTACATTCTTACTTTTGTAGCTCAGTGTGATGTGCGTCAGTGCCACAAAGGCAAAACAGTCAAATCCCCAGGCACGTTACAACCATTGCCCATCCTTGCCTCAATCTAGATAGAGCTTTCTATGGATTTCATTACGAGTCTTCTGAAGTCAGGCAACAAGTCAGCCATCATGGTGGTTGTGGACATACTTTCTAAGTATGCTCATTTTTATGCCCTACCCCAACCTTTTACACCATCTTTGGTGGTTCAATCTTTCATGGACCAGATCTTCAAATTGCATGGCATGCCCACTTCCATTGTGTCTGATTGTGACCCGATCTTCACCAGTAACTTTTGCTAGGAACTCTTCAGGCTACAAGGTACCCAACTATAACTCAATACTTCCTATCATCCCCAAACTGATGGTCAAACTGAAGCTGTCAACAAATGTCTAGAGACCTACCTCAGGTGTTTCACTTCAGAAAAGCAACATCTACGGGTACAGTCATTTCCTTTAGCCGAATGGTGGTATAGTACTAACTATCATGCCACCACCAAAATGACTCCATATGAAGTAGTTTATGGTCAACTCCCTCCTTCACCTACTTCTTATATCAAGGGATGCTCTAAGGTACAAACAGTGGATCAACTCCTACAGAACCGTGCAACCATGCTGGCCACCTCAAAGAGAATCTCCATCAAGTTCAAAATCGCATGAAGCAATAGGCAGACCAACATCGTTCAAAGCGCAAATTTCAAGAAGGGGATCAGGTATTCTTGAGGCTACAACCATATAAGCAAAAATCACTCAAAGACAAGGGTTGTCATAAATTATCTCCAAAATTCTACCGACCATATCAAATACTTCAGCGCATCGGAGAAGTAGCCTACAAGCTAGCCTTTCCACCCACTACAAAAATCCATCCCGTCTTCCATGTCTAATGCCCAAAGAAAGTGGTTGGGAACCATTGCAGAATTCAAACCATTCTACCAGAATTGGATGAAGAAGGTTCAATTTGGCTCTAGCTTGAACGGGTTCTTGACACGCGAGAACGACACCTGCGAGGTCACATGATCAAGGAAGTCCTCGTCAAGTGGAAAGACACCTCTCCAGAAGATGCAACCTAGGAACCAGCCACTATTCTTCAGCAGTTTCCGCAAATTCAGCCTTGAGGACAAAGCTATTTTCATGGGTGAGGGCATGTTACGGTCCAACCCTAACGCCCTTATTTATGTAATAGGGTCGAGTCATAGTTATAGTTAGTTAAAGAGTCAATAAAGCCCATATTATTTGAATTGAGGCTTCTGTGATCCATGTCAAGATTAAGAGAATTCTTCGGCTAAAATCACATGATAGAATATTTGTCAACGTGTTTCAAACCAACCAATGTGGTTCATCGTTAGGATAAGTCGAAGAATCAGATCTAGAATGCATGTTAAATAGTCAGAGCAGAACTTCCAACGGCTATAATTTTTTACCAGGCAATGATTAAATTGACTAAGTAATGGCTATATTAGACGAGGAAACGGCTAGTTGGACTGGACATAGGAAAAAGTGGGCAAAACCAAATTATAAATTAAGTTGAGGTTATTATTAAATTAATAGTTAGTTATAATATTATAAATTAAAAGTAAATTTAACATAAAAGGTATATTTATTTTAATACATATGTATATATAATTAAAATAAATTAATTTAAGTACTATATAGTAAGAATTAAACTATAATATTTTAATTTAATTAATTGTTTAATTATTAATATACATGATTTAAAGAAATTATTTTTCTTATATTAATTAAGTTGAATTATTAGATAAATAGTTAGTTATACTATTACTTATCTTATGTAATTCACGTGCTAGAAATAATCTATTTAGGGACAATAATTGATTTAATAATAACTAATAATAATTAATATATTATTAATCTAATGAAGTTAATTGTGTTAACCTTATTTTAAATAAATTTAAGGATATTATTAATATGATCTTATACTAGATCCCTACTATAATTATTATATTAATATTATTACTATTAGTGTTAAAAGTAAAATGTGTTGGCATTATGATTCTCGTATGGCTCTATGATACAGGTGTTGTACTTGATGGCAACTCACTCAAGTGGCAATGGTCTGTTCAGGCTCTCAAAATGATGGAAATTAAGATGCTCACAGGTGAATGGTTCAAAAGGTGCGGACCCGCAGGTTCACCGTGCAGGAGGTGTGGTCATACCCGCAGGTTACTCGTTCAGAAGGTGCGGAACCCCAGTTCACTCACTTCAAGGCAGAGAAGCGCGCTCATGTGGGGTTTCTTATGTTTGGCCTGTGGTATTTAGCCCGCCATTTCTGATGCTATGGTTTTGGCCCGTGGTATAGGATATATTTTAGCCCCGGTTTGGATCCCTTGTATTGGTTATTGATGGTTTTGTCCCATGGTGTGTAAGGGCTTGACTATAAATAGGGAAGGAGATCACTTCGCTAATGCATCTTTTTCAATTGAATATCTTAAGATCTGAATATTGGGTTATCAATGTAAAATGCTTGATCTAAATCAAAGTAAATTTGAAGGTGAATCTATGAAGTCATGATCACTCGGGCGCATGTTCAGATCTGTGGATCTGACTGACTGTGGCACATTGGAGGACTGTAAATTTGGCCCTAATCAAAAGTCCGCAGGCGATCCATAGGTGTAGTTTGGGGGTATGCAACTCAGTAGAAGGCTCAGTGCGGGAGTACATTGTGAAGCCAAAGGTGCAGTGCGGGGTATGCAGCGCAGGAGAGGCCACAGTGCGGGGCACTCGCAGCACAAAAAAGGGCGAAGTGCGAGGTACGTAGGCGAGAAGAAGGCACAGTGCGGGTCCACGCAGTAAGTCAGAAGTGAAGGTGCGGATCTGAAAAAAAAAGTTCGCAAAGCAGAAGAAAAACCAGTGCGGATCTACGCAGTTCTGTCTCAGAAGAGCTGCGGACATACGCAGGCCCCTGTTGGTGAAGTTGCGGTCTTATCTTGAAACAATTGTTGATTGTCTTTTATCTATTGCAGCAAAGTTCTGGGGTTAGATTTATGGTATTCTTTTCTGTTTACAACATTCTGAAGAGTGGGTAATTCATTGGTTTATTGTATAAGGAGATTGGGTGATTTTCATGTACTTGATGATTATTTGATGTTCATGGATCCAGTTTGAAAATTAATGAAACGTGGTCATTAAATAAGTAAAAGAGAAAAAGGGGGTTGTGGCTCCCTTCCAGGAGAGACTGGAAAACGAGAGAGAGTTGTAGCTCTTTGCAGGTTGCGGCCTGCGTACTAGTAAAGGACTGCACCAGTACAAAATCATTATAAAAGAAGTTTCTAATTAAAAGAAGATAGAGACATATTGCAGCAGGTGGTTTTCACCCACATTGGGTTTCCACCTTATATCTGGTGTTCTTTGGTGTGACTATATGTTTTTCTTATTTCATGCACATTATTATATACAAGTTAATGATCAATAAATTAAGGAAGACATATTGAAAAGAATTTGATAATACTGATTCACCCCCCCTCTCAGTATTATTTCCAACAATTGGTATCAGAGCAGGTCCTTTTGAAGGAGCTTGATCGCTTGAAGGAAGATCCATCATCATGAGCAACTATGAGAGGGAAGCATCGATCAAGCCACCAATTTTTGATGGGACAAGCTTCATATATTGGAAAGTAAGAGTTACTGCCTATCTTCAATCTTTGGGTACAGAAGTTTGGGACATCATAGAAACAGGGTATACTTTTCCATCAGCTACACCTACAGATCCAGCAGAGAAAAAGAAATATGAAACAAATGCAAAGGCAGTCAATACTCTTCTAGGATTCCTATCTCAATCAGAATTTGTGAAAGTTATGCAGTATAAATCCGCAAAAGAAATATGGGACAAGATTGTTCTAAGCTATGAAGGAGATGATCAGGTAAAACGTGCAAAACTTCAAACCCTCAGGATTCAGTATGAAAA
>APFE031439587.1:0-16348 GCA_000404065.3 Pinus taeda
GGGTTATATTGTGACTCCTTAGACTCCTATATATAGAAAGGAGGTTTTATCATTTGAATCATCCAAGAATTTTTCATTTATGTAATGTAAAGGAGGTTGCCCCTCGAAGAGGCTGAATTCTAAGGCGTCGATCTCTCTTTTCTATCTTTTCTTGAGCTGGTTTCATAACACACATAAAATACCAAATAAATAACACGGTCACTAATTAATTTAAAATACACACAATGACATGCTTTTCTTCGAGTGAAGCCAAGTCTCCATACATATGTATCAAATTTCTGATACCACATCCTTAGTAACTCTTTTAACCCATACAAAGACTCTTTTAACCTACATACCAGTTATTTCTTACCCTCCAGTGCAAAGAATTCGGGTTTTTCCATGTAGATCTCTTCTTCTAGATCCGCGTGAATAAATGTTGTATTCGCATCCATATGTTCTAACTCAAAATCAAAATAAGTTGCAATATATAAAAGTAAACTAATGGAAGTTACCTTGGGAACAGGAGAAAAAATATAACCAAAATCAATTCCTAGTACTTGGGAATAACCTTTCTCTACCAACCGAGCTTTTTATTTCTCCACCTTTCTTTATACATTCATTTTCTTCTTAAACACCCATTTTATTCCAATGGGTTTTCTTCTAGCCAACAACTCCACTACATCCCAAACCTCATTTTTTTGCAAAGATGCCATATCATCAACCATCGCCTCTTGCCAAAGTTTTCCATCCTATGAATCTACTACTTCCCTGATAGTTCTAGGATCATCATCAATAATAGATAAAGAAAATTTGAACATAAATTAGATGGAATATACCTTTTTGGTTCGCTTATTTATCGAACTGATCTTCTCATAGTTGGATTTTGTGGATCTTCATCTTCTGATTCCTCTTCTGCTATAAAGTCTGATCCCTCCTCCTTTATGTCAAACTCTATCTTCTCATGTTCCTTTGGTAGGAATTCATGTTTAATAACATATTTCACCTCTCTAAACACCACATCGTGGTTGTACATAACCTTCCTTGTTTATGGATTCCAAAGATTATAACCTTTTAAACCATCCTTATACCCAATGAAGATGCACCTTTCATATTTACCATCCAACTTGGTTCTTTTCTCCTTTGGAACATGTACATATGCATACCCTCAGATGTGAAAGAGAGGGTTTCTTACTAGTCCATACCTCTTTTGGAGTCCTATCCTCCAACTCTTATGAAGGTGATCTATTGACCAGGTAACATGGAGTCTCCACCTCCTCTGAAAAAAATTCATGTCCTAAAGTATTATGGTCCGTACAAGGTGTTGCAAAAGATTGGTACTATGGCATACAAATTAGAGCTTCCTGCAGCTTCTTGATTGCACCCAGTTTTCCATGTTTCATGTTTAAAGAAGGTTATAGGCGATAAGCTCCCAGTTCAAACAATATTTCCAAAACTTAACGAGGAAGGAAAATTATATTGGAACCGAAAGCAGTCACAGAAATAAGAACTCGACAGCTATGAAATCGATCAATTTCAAAGTATCCTATCAAGTGGAAGAACTTATCTGCTGAAGATTCAACATGGGAGGATGAGAATTTTATACAGAAGCATCCGAAACTACTCAAGCATTGAGGACAACACTTTTTTGAAGGAGAGGGGCATGTTGGTCCCTATAATACTAGTGATTACCCCATTACTATTGTAGTTGTACCCCTTATTAATATGTTTGTGCCCCTATTGTCCCCAAATGTTATTATGTGCCCATAGAACCCTCTATTTTTAATTTTTGTGCTTATGTTATTATTGTTAGGTCGGCTAGGTTATATTGTGACTCCTTAGACTCCTATATATAGAAAGGAAGTTTTATCATTTGAATCATCCAAGAATTTTTCATTTATGTAATGTAAAGGAGGTTGCCCCCTCGAAGAGGCTGAATTATAAGGCATTGATCTATCTTTTGTATCTTTCCTTGAGATGGTTTCATAACAGAGGTACTGACTATGGGTTGATTCCCCCTACCTCGCTTTCTGGCTGCTCTAGAATGGTTTCTAAAAATAGTCTTTATGTCCTCATAAGGTAGTTGGTAGATATCTGCCTGGCCTGTAGATGGAGGGTGTCTAGAAGGTCTTCTGGAATTCACCTAAACAAGACCAACTTCAGATATTTAGGGCCAAGTGTGCACCTAGCCTTTTTGTGACTGAGTTGGAACCTCTCTTTATAATCTTCCATGGATTCATCACTTCCCATGGTCATTCGGAAGATTTCTTCCTTGGTATATTTTGACCTAAAATAGTCTCGACATTTATTGTTAAAGGCCTACTGCTTCTGAGCCTATGTTGTGATGCTATTTCCAGGTAACCCCATGAACAAGTGCAATTTTGCATCCTTGAGAGTAGAAGGGAATAGTTTCAACATTTGCTCATCTTCTACATAGTCATAGGTTTGACAGATGACAACAAACTCAAACAAGAAGGTGTCATGATCTTCTCTAGTCAAACCATGGAAGTGAGGTAGGGCCGAAGGACTTATATTATTCATTTTGGTGTCCCCATTGGTCTCCTGAATGGGAAAGGTACCCTCTATTCTTTCGCCATTCCCCCTAGCATTTCTATTTTCAGCCATTGGCTTAGGAGGGATGGTTTCTTCTTCTTCTTCCCCTATAGGTTCTTCAAATATCTCTAGTTGTTCACGTAAAGGTTCTTCTTGATCACTGCCATCGAAGAAGAGAGAAGGTTGGCTATGTGATGTAGTGGGGGTGTTGGGCAAGAATTTTTAGGAATTATCTCTATTCGTACAAGGCATAAAAGGAAATATTTTTGGTTGGTTTTGTTTTTCCACTTATTGTACCAACAAAAATTAAATTGATTGAACAAACAAATTGCAACTAACTGAAATGAACTTTCTGAAATGAAATACAGAACTGAAAGTAGGGAAATTACTAATCTACTTTTGCTGAAATGGAAATTGCAGAATTGAAGAGGAAAGCAAGGAACTGCATAAACTAAAACAAACAACTATTCTACTCTTGCTGAAATGAAATTTGCAAAATTGAAAAGGAAAGCAAGGAAAGGTAGAAACTGAAAGAAACAATTATTCTACTTTTGCTGAAATAAACTACTTAGGAGAGTGTTACGATAGAAAATAGAAGAAATTAGTAATCACAAATACTCTGACGCTTCCCCGGAAACAACGCCAAAAATATGGTGAGCACCAGTATTGCAGCAATAATGTTGCAACTCCTGGGCTACCTACTTTACTCTTATCAACCCGTGGTTCGTAACAAACTTGGAAGCAACGATGTTGTATGCACAAGTACTAGTTCTTACTACAAGTTGTCACTTAGTCAGCTAGCGCAAGATCATTAGGAGCTCAAGCAAATTTCTATGGATTCCAGAATAAGCTTTATATGTGATGAAAGAAAAGAAAACTTACTCTACAGAGGCTACTGTACTTGTAGAGAGGAAAAAGACCGAAATGTGAAGTAAACCTAGCAAACCCTACTTAACCAACTATTCCTACTTTTGCATAAATAAAGATGAAAACCATGAAATGAATTCCATTACCTACTCAAGGAAGTAAACAACATCTACTCAAGCTATTTCTAGAAGGAAATGAGAAAAAAACATCTTTTTGGATTTTTATGTATTTTTATGTAAATGTGTCATCCATGTAATTTATTTGTTTGTGAATGTGGCAGTGAATAAGTGGTGATGGAGGGTGATTTTGGGACTTGAGAGGATGTAGAATGGTGTGGATCGGTCCTATGAGGTCTCAAGTGGCCTTCTAGAGGCTTTTCCTACAATCGACCTTCAAAAGGAAGCCTACTGGAAAATCTACAGGAGGACACAAGGGGTCTACAGGAGATCTACAGGAGGATGCCAAGAGCAGTTTTGAAGGTTTTGAAGGTGTGAGAGTGGGTGGAAAGGGTATCCGAAGGCTGAGATGATGTGTTAGGGTACCTAGGGTCCACAAAGGATTACTAGGAGAGGGAAAGATGATTGAGATAGAGGAAGAAATCCTATGGAAAAACACTGAAAAATAAGGTATATTTGAGGTGAAATTTGGGCAACCTGTGGGGCATAGATCAAGGAGAGAATGTGATGGCTGATAGGCTGACTTGCTGTGAGAAGATATTTGCTATAAAAGAAATGAACAAACAAGGAGATCAAGAAAGCAAGGAAATTAAGTACATCAAAAAAACAGAATTTTGCATCAAGCTAGTCTAAATTATGAACTATGGAAAGAAGTGCTAAAAAATATTGTAATGAGAGAAATCATGGAGGAAGACTTATTACAAGGACAAAAATGAGCATGGTGGAAGAGATCTAAAGCAAAGAATTAACCTTCTAACAAACTGCAACACTAGAAATACTATGAAGAAGGAAAATATGTGTTTTTGTAGCACCAAGAGGGTCTTGGCCTCAGTTCATGGTCCCAAAGGGTGGAAAGGAGGCCAAGGCACTGTTGATGGCCTTTTATATATTCTTTCTATCAGTGTTCAACATGCTATAGAAAACACAAATGGAAACAACCTTCTAAATAACCAAAAGAAACCTATTCTTAACCAAGAAAGAAATTCATCTAACAACAACTAATTCATAAACTAAAACAAAGCATATAAATACAAAAAAGAGGAGCTTGGATGCTTGGATTGGGACCTAACCTAAGAGCTTCAGCCCTTTGAGGTAACTTAGTGCTAGCTCAAAAAGGATCTCAGGTTTATTCTCAAAAATAGTAATAGGATTACATGAAGTTGTCACCAAAAGTAAGCTCGAGGTTGATCAAAGGAAAGTTACAACAAAAATTCAACAAAAATTCAACCCTAGTTTGGTTTTTTGTACTCGAAGCTTCATGAAGGAGAGTTCGAAGTGGGGACTAATAAATGAGGGGGATTCCATCCTATAAATCCTCTCCTTTGTTCACTTTCAATTATTGTTGCCAATTGTCCATTGAATCTTTGACTTTGTCTTCAAAATTCAACAAAAATCTACATTAAAAACACATTAGACCTCATGGCATCATAACTAACCCAACTCACTCCATAATCATAAATATAATAAAAAAGCATGCAATAAGCTAAGAGAATGGTTGATTTAACTATGTTAGGAGGCAAAATGAGCCCATATAATTACCGATTTATGGGGCTCATCATGGACCTAACATTAATGGCCACTTCTGTTGCAATGACTACAATAGGTCTTTTTCCTCCAGATCTGTTGAACATGTTTCTTTCCCTATTGTTGAGAGGGTCATTCACGCTTCATCCTTTTGTGTGCTACCATTCTTTTCCAACACTTAGAAAATGTATAGTTATGTAATCCACAAAAGGTACATGTTTCTTGATGCCATGTTTTTTGATGCCATGTTTTATGTTCATCATTAAAAACATGATTATAATCGAAATGAAAATTTGAATGTCAAGAATGGTTATATCTTTCCTTTGTTGTCTCTGGTGTAAGTAAGGCAATAATAGCTTGCCTCAACTCTTTCCTTTCCATGGGCACTACCATGGGATGATGGGGAGGTGTTCCCATCATTCTCTTTCCTTGACAATTTTGACGATGTCTCAGAAGCATATGACACCTTCGAGCATTCTCCTTTGGTGTATCTCAAGCCTGTAAATTGAGGTCTCTGCACAACCTCCAATGGTTGAGTTATTCTTTGGTTATTAAAACCAAGTTCTTTTTCCTCCTCGTGCCTCGTCCTGGTAAGGAGCCTCATGTTTGTCCCTGTAATTTGGATCTCCACATCTCCAACATAAGTCATACTATGTGAAGACTAAACTGAAAGGAAATCAACATATTTTACCTCCTCTGTTGATTTGGAAAGAACTAATGAGGGTTTCTCATAATCTATTGTTGGTGGTTCGCTATCTATCTCGACACATTCCCCATCATCCTTTCTTACATACCCAAGTCCTGCCTAACGGGGTAATTCTTCTACTTTTATGGGGTTGACAATGCCTTGGCCATTAAGGCCCAAGCCTTTTCCTTCATACCCCATTCTATTCAACAGTTTGGAGCCAATTCATATGGTATGATTTTCAAAAACAATGAAATCATCATCAGGACACATACATGAATTCAGAATTAAATTTTACCTCACATGGGTCATGCTGCAAATTTTCCAAGGTCTCGTCCTTAGCTTTTAGTTGTCGTAGCAAACTATGTTTCTCTTCTTTCTCTTCTTATAGATGCATCATCAATTCAACATTATATGTTTGAAGACTTTGGTTGTTGTGCTTCAGTTTTTCCAGTGCCTCTTCCGTGGGTCAAAACTGAAGCTGCAATCGCTCCTTTTCCTTTGTCTCTTTCTATAGAGCTTCATACATTATTTCCACCCTTTGGGAAATTTTGAGCATGGTCTCATACATCATGTTTTCATCCTATAACATTGCACGTTCCATTGTTCATGCTTGCAATTCACAACCACACAAAGACTGCTCTAATACCACCTGATCTGGGTCCAGGTGTGGCAAAGGACCCTTCCAAGACCTTTTACTTCCCTGATGTGTTAAATTTCATTTTTAAAAGAACATAAATGAATAAATATACATGCTAAAAGAAGAGGAACATGACATTCATCAACACGTGAAAACATAAGCCATTGATAACGGAGTTCGTCCAGGAGGGACTACGTCTTCAGGCCCTGATGTCAATTTGGTGTAGGTTGTTGCATTAAGTGTTGTCAATAGTGATGATATACATAAGGGGTCATGTCGCTATCATACAAGGAAAATTCCCTCAAGCAAGAGTGACACCAAGAGATGTTCCATTACAGGAACTCTCAGTCAAAATGGACTCCCATCAGTATGACACAAACTCATACATGATGATAATAAGCATCCCGCCAACATGGCATAAAAGTGATCTCAATGCAAACATATATGGTGACACATGAGTAACCCATTAACATAATGACAAACAGATCTCAAATAAAACATGCCAAATCATGAAAACAAGTACATCCCACAAATGGTTTTGCGTCACATCAATAGGAATCATGAAACAAGGAAACAAGATCACACGTCAAACATTAAACAGAGATCTATGCAACACAATGCATAACAAGAAGAAGTACGTGAACACATTGCATATACATCACATCCTAGGACCATCTGAAGAAAAGGATGTCATACTGTTGAAGTTGGCTATACCATCAATCTCATGATGTCGAATCTCATGGAAATGATTGCTTGCACATGAATGTTGACACCTGCACTGCACTTAAAAAAGTGGCCAAAAAATAAAAAAATTGAGAAAATGGAAAATCTGAACACACCATCAGATTTGTGGCATTAAATAGTGCAAAGTCAACTGTCAAATTTCTGAATTCTGAGAAAGTGGAAATTTGCGGCTCAACGAATGTTTTAGATTCCCCTTAGATTCCTTAAAGATTCCCTCCTTTGGTTCCTCTGCAAATATGCTACTTATATCAGGAAACTGACTGCGCGATTTGGTTTGTGTTGCTGAGAGGTGTATGATCAACATAAAACTTGTCTAGTTTGAACACTACAAAAATTTCACCCTCTTGAGAATTTCGCCCAATCATGGTTCCTCCTACCTTTTCTCTGGGCTCATGGTTCCACCTGCAAATAAATTAATTGAAAGTTCTACCTCAGTTTCTGTGTGCGCTCCTAGCCCTCCATTCTTGGGCACTCTGTGCAAATGAAGGTTTATATAAATTTGTCAGGCGGATGTCCCAAGGTTGGTCATTGGTGGATTGGTTACGAAATGAAATTTGGTGGGAGGAGGTTGAGTGGTCAAACCCCGACTCTTCCATGTTAACACATTTCCTGTTCTACTAACCTGCATTTTATTTTATTTTTAAATTGTATTGATTTATTTTAAGCGATCGGGTTTGCATTAGGTGGCCTACCCCATAATCCTCTGCACAACATGTATTAATTGGGAGGGCATGTTTAATGCTTGTTGGTGCGGTTCTAGAGTATGGCATACGAGTGCATTTTCTTGGGTTGGCGCATTGAACTTTACATGGGGGGTGTCATATGAGGCTATCGCATGGGCGAGGCTAGCCCTTCCACCGACCGTGGGTTCAAATCCCAACGGCCCCTCTGTATTAATGCAATGGCATATGATTTTTAGGGGTGTGAGCCAGGTCCACCGGAGGTGGCCCACCCACACCATGTTTAATATGGTGTATATGGTTGAGGGTTGGGGGTTGACAGTGGTCATGGCTCGTCAACCAATTTTAATTGTAATATGTTATGTGTTGGTTGGGATGGGTGGTGGGGTTGGTGGCCTGCCACCCCAAAAGTATATATATTTTTTATTTTTATAATAATAAAGCCTTTTTTTAATTTTGTCTAACATAAGGGTTATTAGACAAATTAAAGAAGCAACAATTGTGCCCTCTTTCGGGAGCTAGGTGTCATGCCTCAGGCCCAGTGAGATTGTAGAACACTTAAACCTGGCCCACAACCCAACTTTGACCAAAAATTTGACTAGGTCGTTCTCCCTCATACGAGCTCGGATTAACAAACCGTTCACACCTCCATAACCAAAATGACAAGATATACGCTCTAGTCCTGTTTTGAAAGCATTCTAATCATTTTGATTCTCGAGATTCCATAAGCCCTCTTTGTCCTTTGTGTGTCCCTCAAGTGACCTGGATCATCAATGAAGAACATGAAGCTGCAAAGATAGACGAATGAGTTGTAGTAGGATCAGGAACATCAATGGGCACATCATGCACTCACGGATGAAACTGTGCCCATACAAGTTAAAGATCCATCCCAGCAACTAACATGGAGCAGACATGGTGAGCAATGTTGGTGATCGAATGCAAGGGATTCAATAGCATGGATTTCATTGTACACACACATGCAATCCAACCCATTCAACACACTCACCAAGGTGAAGACAAGTTGCAAGTCCAACTGGTGCTGAACATGTACTTCACTGTGTTGATGCGCATGACCACCAACACACACTTGAAGATCAACACAAGCACTATCCATCAGTGTGTTTCCAATTTAGGCACACCCCAGAATACCATGTGCATGTTAGCAGAAGAGTTGGATGAAGGGGTTGAACCAATGCACTAGTTGCAACAGAGGCAAGAGTTCGCTTTTGCAAGATTTCAGCATGAGGTGCATATACACCACCACAGATGAGCAATCTTGGCATCAACTCACCACCTCCACCATCAAAATCATGTCAAGGAGTTGGTCTCATCATAATGGAATGAGTGTCAATGATTTCTTGCAAAGCTTGCTCAAGCCATCTTGTCTCAGATGAGTACATATGCATTGTAGTGTTGAGTCATGTCAAATGTAATTCAAGTGTTAATGGTTGGATGTAATAGTCATAGAGTAGGTTAAGAGTCATGAGGGTAGTTGAACTGTCATAAAGGGGAATGTCAAGGGTCACCCCACCTTTTGCTATAAATAGTACCTCATAACTCATTATAGAGGATTTTGGTCAGCCAAGCTTCTGATAAGACTATCTTGGATAAAGCTTGGACAATATTGTAACATGCCTTGGCTTCTCCACTACATGGAGCTAGTTCATCTCTTTGGAGGAGCGGGTAGGTGTGGATGTAACATTCCAAAGTTGGGGCAAGCAGGTTCACATGGATGTATTATATGATTGTGGCTTACACTTATTTACATAATCAGAGCCAACACATTTTCATGCATATGTTGTTAGTGTAGTTGGACTACTCTGGTTGCCTTAACGATATATGTTGTTTAATTTACGTATTTGTGTATGAACTGATTTGTATGCAATCATATGAATCTTGTTATTAGTGTTTTGTATATGTTGTTCATGATGTCCCATCAATGTTGACTTCTCTGACAGACACTAGAAAGATCTTTCACATGAACCTTGTCATAACAACAGTTGCACTCATCTCGAACTAATCCATGAGTGATGTACATGTTATCTTACCTTGTATGTTGTGAATTCCGCATCTGATTAGACTGCTTCACTGGAAGTTGTGCATGTCCTTTTGTGTTGTGTGATCTTGGCTAAGTTGGGACTGATCCCTTTCAACCTAGAGCTCACCTTCACTATCATCTCCCTTTTATGTGTTTGAACCTCTCATACACCTTCTTTGACTCACTACATCAGTCACACCCTTGCCACTGACAGAGTTGTCTTACTTACCTCTATGCGAGATTGCGGTCGAGTCATTACCTTATGACCCACCGCTGCAATTCCTACACCAAAAAATTTGAGGTCTAACTAGAACTTCTTACCGGGGAGATCCTCTTGACATGTTGGTGGGTAGCACCATCAACATTTATGGCAATCGAAGGAGGGCCTAATGATAATTTGTGTCATCTCATCCAATTTTGAACCTTTACACATCTTTCATGGAGTCTTGCACTCTTCTTCCCCGCGGTGTTTTTCGAATCATGAAGATGTCTCTATCACGGGGAAGCTTTTCAATCCCTTGTCCATTCACACGTATGCTGATGAAGGCAAAGTGGCCTGGCTTGAGCACTTACATAGCTTTATTTCCATGATTCATGAGGAATATGAGTCTTTTGACGATCAGGCCTATTTTCTGCTTGCATACACACTTCACGAATCTCCATTTTATTGGGTGCTTAGCCTATTGGCTGACACCATGCACTCTTTTGAGCACTTTTGTGATCTTACTGAAGACACGTTCTATCATTTTGATCCAGACCATATTGACTAGAAACTGTTCTAGTAATGGAGGGCTCTGCATGAATCCATTATTGATTTTTGGCAGTGCTTCCATGACTTGCGGTTTCAATCTCCGACGAACTAGATGAAATTTTCTTATCTTTGGGACCGGTTCGAGTACTACCTTAAGAAATATGCCCATCCCAAGAGAAAATTTGATATCAAGACTCACTCAACATTCTTCATTGATGGAGTTACGCAATCCCATGTGGAATCAAACACTATCTCAACTGACTGTCCACCTTCCTCTTATTCAACAGCTCCACCACTTCCCAGTGATATTGAGGATCATGCTCACACACATGTTCATCCTTCACACCCTCCCAACATCACTTCACTCATTTTTTGCATAGATTTGGTTGTGAGTCCTTCCAGTCCTCATATGCATTCTTTTCTATGACCTTCATGTTCACACCCAGGTGTTCCTCTAGCTGATGTTGTCTTGTGTTCGTCCATTCCAGAATATTCACTTGTTGTGAATGAGGAAAAACCCATTGATGGAGTTGGTGTTGCACAACCAACATGCACCGTCACTCATGAAGAGTATGAGTGGGAGCTTGAGCATCAACACTTGGCGAAGGATGACTCCCTTTCATCTAAGCCCCCTTCGTCCGTTGCTAACATTGTTGATGAACCTGCCATCCATGATCTCACATGTGTGTCTTCATCCATGGATGCACCCATTGTTGATCTTTCACAGGACACACCATATGTTAGCCCATCATTCAACAACAGCGAGAACCAATCATTCATTGGAAATCCACTTTATCTTTCATTTTATTTTTCTGGAAACACAGAGGATGAACATCCTTCCTCCTCATCTACCCCTGTGTGTGATTCATCAAACCATGGGGATGCCAACCAAAATCCTATATTTTCTAATATTAGTAGTCATGATCTCTTCACCTCATTATATGATCACGTTGTTGCTTCACTCATTGTTAATCCATCTAAGCCATTGGTCTACAATGATCCATCTATCAACGAAGTTGAAACCCCACAGACCACCAAGGCACTTCAACCCGAGCTAATGGTTATGTCAAGCCTTCGTCGTCCTGAGGTTGGGTTCACTTCCAATCAGGAAATTGCTCAAACACTTAAGACTTGTCATCACTCATCTATATGCACTCAAGATCAATCTAACACTTAGATTTTATTTCCTCCACTTGAACTACACGATCCCATTTCTCATGCATTGTAGGAGTTTTACATTACAAGCACTTGTGCATGATGCAAGTTATCTTTGTTTCCTTCATTTTCTTGCATGTCATAGTCAAGAGTGTTCTTATGCTTCAAAGTTGCATGTAGTGTCACATAGCACCATGATAAGTCCACGGACTACCTGTCATGCACATGCACTCACTTATGTCCCATAGGAACTTTGAATCACAAAGTATGGTTGTCTTCATTGTTATATATTTCTTGATGTTTGGTTTGCACAACTAGGTTGCATTTTGACAAAGCCTTCACCAACATGGGTCTACCAATGCATTGGTGGATACATTGGAAGTATTACTTCACGTGATCAGGCCCATGTACTGTTAGCATAGGAGTATGAGTAATATTTTCTTTCAATTGTTTTCTTGCATGCTTGTTTTCTTATGTTATTTGTTTGTGTGTATGTTTGCTTGCTTATTTTATACTTGCTCCACTTCCATTTTTGCTTATGCTCTTGCTTTTCTTTTTTGATTGTTAGTTCATTGACTTGTTTCGTTCATAGGTTAATTTTACATGAAACCTTGTATGACTCTTGAAGCAATCTAGGTAAAGTATAAGAGGGATTGTATATATATCACTACTTGGTTATCTGTCCTCTTGCCTCTATATGATGAGCTTGTTACTTTTAGTCCATGATACATCAAAGGAAAAAACATATTGTTCGAAGCGAACCTTGGTGTAAACTCAATGCTTGCGCGCTAACTAGTGTGACCTTCTCTAGTCGACTGTTTTTGGGTTAACCCTTGTCAGCTCAATTAAGTAGAGTAAGGTAAGGGGGAAAACCTTAACAGGCACGTTGGAGATACAATAAACTACTTCTCTGCTAGAACAACCTCTCTTTCTATCAATAAGTCAGGATCCCTCTTCCACCTCTGAAATGAATAAGTGCTATGCACAGTGAAAAATGAAAAAAATTAAAAGTCAAAAATTAAAAATTAAAAATGAATAAGGCGAAAAAAAAGAAAGGCTTCACACACAGGGAGTTGATGCAATTAACTCCACCGGGGTACTAACTAGGCTCGCTGGCATCAAAGCCATGCTTGTCTTCCTATGTCACTCCATTGGGGTACTGTCCAGGCTTGCTGGTAATGGAGAAACACCAGAGATGAAACTAAGACTTTGACGATTATACTGCTTGTGCACCTATATGCCCCTCAACCACAATTGAAAAAACTGGGTTGCCTTGGCTTGGAATGTGTGTCAATTGACCAAGGGTTTGGTAGATGCTACATCTTACAATCAAGTTAGTGTGAAACCAAGATGAGCTAAAAACTGAGCAATACTTCTGGAGGTGTTAGACTTTCTTTTCACGAATAAGGTCCATTCAGCGAACTGGATTTATACCAGTGTGTCACCAAGTGTTGTGGCAGCTACAACCACCCTCCAAAATTTTGCCTTAGCGTCATCTTGGAGCCTCCCTTCCAACATTCACAGAATTTTTCCTTGCTTCGTCAAGTTCACAAGTTTCAGTGTCTTTCTTGCACAAATGTAGCTTGTCAGTCACAGCTTGATCCATTTCCCTCACAGGTTGTTCACCCGAACTTGGTCCAGTTGGAGGCTAAGAAGATTCCCATTGAAAATGGCACATTTCTAGAGGGCAACGAACCTTCCCTCCAGAAATTGTGCAATCCTCTCTGGTAGCCTTCTGGGTTCCAAGATTGCACAATCCTTCCCGCTAATACTCCTAGCAAGATTTGCGAAAATTTCCCCGGAAAGGATGCTTATCCCACAATTTGCACAAATCTAGGTAGAAGACAACTACTTTACCCAGAAATTGTACAAATCTCCTAGGAAACTAGCCCAGCTCCTAGCCAGAAATGCACATTTTTCTCTAGCAGTTGAGCAGTCTCTTGCATGTGAAGCTAAGTTCACTAGTTCGCTCAGGGACTGAGAAAAATAGACTTGCATGCATTGGCTACTTCTCCCAAGGTCGCATGAAAATGCATCCCTTATTTGAGGGATCTATGTTTAGAAGTTAGAGGTTACATGAAAGGAATAATTCAGAAACTTCCCACCAAGTGTCTCTTCCCCTAAATTTGTGGCATGCATGTCACAACCTCAATGTTATCAAAACTCATCAGCCGGACGTCGTAGATCTCATTCCTCACATCAACCTTGAATCTCTGACATCCCACATCACATCTAGGAGTAGTCCGCACATTCATCTCAGTTGTTTTGGGGTAAGCTCACTTCCCATGCCTTGTGCTGCATTTTTGTCGCTTTTTTGTTTTCTCTTGTGTGAGTATTGTTTGCTTCATTTCTTTGAGCATTTGTTTTCATTTACATGTATTCTAGCTTGTTGTAGCTGTGTTTTATTTTTGGTTTCTATCTCATTGCTGTCACATGCATGAAATTGTTACATAGATGTTCACCCAACTAGTGAACTACCTCACCTACATGCATGTTGATATGTTTGTTGAATCTTCCATTCATGTTTTGCATGCATTCTTAATCACTTCTTCTATCACTTAGTGTCGCCATGCATTTACTGTCTTAGTTGCTTTCAGTTTCCCATCGGCTAGTTGAGCCAACCTTGGCCTTGACTTTTCCTTCACCAAGGCTGCATTGTGCAATCGGAAGGAAGTCTTACCTTCCTCTTTGCTATCGCCTGGATTGAACCTTAGGCTGAAAGGAGGCAAGCCAGGGTAACCACAAACCAAGCTTAACCAAGTAGCTAGCCCTACTAGGCTAGGAGAGGGCTCTCTCTGTAAGGATCTTAGTCAAGATGAATGGATTAGGTAAATTATTTTAGGGTAGGTATAGTAGCTTGAAATTTTTTATTGTATTTTGCAGAGGTTTTGATGGATCAAGAGGAGCTAGGCAGTTTAGGTCTGGGAAATTAGGTAAGAAATGTAGGGTGTTCTATGGGGCAAGGTAGGAATTAGCTTTATTACTTTAGGGCTTGATGAGGTGAGGTGTTCAATAATGGTGAGGATCTAATAAGGGCACGCGACAATCATGGATCCTTCTTAAACAGTAGAAAACATATAAATGTTAATATTTACCCAAAGCATAGCAGTGTTGTGATGGATTCTGCCTATCAACTTGAAAACATTCACTAAGAAGAAATGGAATGATTAATACAACATACAAAACATTCTAACATATGATCACAAAAGAAGAAGCTGTACTAAAACTCCATATCACATGGATCCCATAAAAATAGTTTTGATTCTTATTAGTTTCCTACCAAACTGCTTACAAAGATGTACAATCAAGGTCTGAGCATCCAACTGAGTCCAACCCTTTTATAATTAGGAAGAATAAGAAGATATAGGCATTGTTTCAACCTCCTCCCATCCGCAAGGGTCGAATCCCCAAGATGAGGAGCTAATATAACCAACACTGAACAAGAAAACAGGAATATAGGCATCTCAACAACTTGCCTCTAAAAGTGAAAAACTAATTCCTTTGGGCTCAAACTAACTCATAAAGTAACGAATCTACATTCTATTAATATTTATCCATCATATTTACAAGCCATCACATCATTTACATAAGTAAATTATCCACCATGAGAGAGAATCTATGAAAAACATTCAAAAATTTAGAAAATGATCCTCCTGAGCAAAATTGCCCAACACATAGCACCACTGGCCCAATGCACAACAACAATTTTAGGTACCTTTTGGAGACCTTCTCGACATGAAAATTGTGCCCATGATAGTGCATTGGAAATATATTCAAGTATACACTCTAGAACACCTAGAATTTCGGCATTTGGAGCTCATATGACCCGTCAACACTTGATTCTCCCAAGGCTGCTTCTGTGTGTCCAAAAGTGGTAGAAAGGTCACTTTTAGGGTGTTTTTTTACCTTTTGGTGCACCAATTCTGCCCCAAAAACTTTGAAAATTTCTAGTGTGCATGTCCTCACTACTCTGAATAAAAAAGTTCAAACCATTTCTTCATTGGGTGCCCCTAGGAAAAGCACAGCGCCGGTGACATTGCGCGTCTAGGCAGTTTTCCTATGTGTATAATTTCAAAAATTGGCAAATGACAAAAAATTCTCCAAACTTGCCCAAAATTCATGATAAGCACAATCATCAAGTGTCCTGATGAGGCAAGTAAGCTTCAGCAAGCATCCTAAGCCTATCCTCCTACTTTTTACCTTTCAAAGCTCACCTCAGCCTAATTTTCATTTTCTTGACCCTCATATTGCAAATCTTGTTTCGGGTCCTGTAATGATAGGCCATGTTATTAACTACAAAAAATCTCCTTGTGTCCCTTTGATATGTCATGTAGGTATCGGGCACCTCATAGCTCTAGTCTCATTGACCTTCTCATCTGTCTTCGCCTGAGCACTGCTAGAAGGTCTTCCTTGTCCATGTTTGCTAAGTTTTGAAGTTGTGTACCCCTAGAGAACGTATGGAAGGAGTGAGTATGGGTGATTTAGGAGTGAGGGGATGGGAGATGAACTTATGGGATGGACAATGAGTGAGGGAGTAGGAATGATAAAAATGAGAG
>APFE031439595.1:0-10593 GCA_000404065.3 Pinus taeda
AGTTTTGCCAATAAATGAAATGACCCATTCATTGGTGGAGGAGCTGACTTGTGCATGAGGTGGTATCTTAAAATATATTGGAGGGCCTTTTGTTAATATTCAATTATAACTTAGCCTTTTTACAAAAATCACATTATAGGAGAGGCTATACCCATATTATAATAGAAGTCTGGCGATCCCCATCTGCCACATCACCGCTAATCACAATTGCAACTTTTCAGTGGTCTCTTACTACGCAATATATTGGAGAGGCCATTTTTAATATTCAAAAGGCCCACATGGAGGTCCCACATGCCACGTTGTTAATCACAATCACAATCCTTAACATCACCAATGTAACATGGCCGATATTCATACCGTTGATGAAACATATGCGATATAATATTAAACCATCGTTAATATATCCGTTAGATTCACAAGTCTTATTGCAATTAGTGGTCGGGTTCACAAATCTTATCACAATCGGCATTTCGGCAGTGAAAACCCTTATGATTTGTGTAACTTCCCTGATACCTGAATGCAATACAATATAAAGGTATATTCTATGGAGCTATCGGGTCCGCGTATTATATCGTATTCCGTGATTTGACATCCTTTGAAACTTGCGATTATTGTGGATGCGATATTTCATTAAGTCATACTATAATGGTGCAATGGGTCCGCAATGTTATCACAATCAGAGGATTTGGATATACATCCCTTATGATTTGCGATATGAACGTTATGATAGGCGGGCGTGATATTTCATTAAGGTGAATTGTAATGGTCCCACGGGTCCACAATATTATATAGCAATCGACAAATTTGTATGTGACAAGGTTTTAAGGCTAGCAATATTGCGGATGCGATATTTTGTAGGGCATGTTGTAATGGGACCATCGGGTCCGTATCTCATATCGCAATCGGGGGTTCATTACCTTCTCTGATATGGCTCTTACTCTTGGTATATATGATAGATCTACATTGTCTTGGCTCATCGCTCCTGTGGTTTCTCTTTACACCTATTTGATACACTGCTTCGATAGCCCTTCTTCCGATATTTCTTCTATACTCCAATAACTCTTCTTCCGATAGCTCTTCTTTGATGGATTTTGATGAAATCTTCCTACTCCTGTTGCTTCACGAATCTGCTATGCTTGGTTTCACATCATTATTTACTATCAAAAATATTGCCATATTGACATCAATGACAATCTAGATCAACACGTCCCTCCGCGATGATCTGATCGTTCGTTGACATGCATCGCAAGCCCTACAATATGCTTTAGAATCTTTATGCAGCATAGGCCACCACAATCTTGCACACATAAGATTCTGCATTGTCGCTTTTTCTGCATAATTTCCTCCCACAACCTCCTCATGAGCTTCAATGAGGATGTTATTTCGTTCAAAATCTGGCACATATCATTGCAATATCTCATCTGCGCCCATATTATATAAATATCCTGCAATCAACGAGAAATTTGACGCGTGCACAACTAACTCCTTATTTTGATGACTGGTGTATCCTTCTGGTGCCATTCTCGTAGTCAAAAAGTGGATAATACATGAAAGTTGTTATCTGCTACATGCACTGCCAAGAGCTGTGCATCGAGCAATCCTTCCTCCAAATTAGTGGGCTCCTCTCTTGTCTCAATCCACAATAGATGGTTAGGTCTTCCATTCAACCTACCTGGCTTCACAATCGCCTCGAAGTCATACTCCTAGAATAGCAGAAACCATTGATAGATCTTCCCCCTCAACACAAGCCTATTGACCAAGTATTTCAAGGCAGAATGATCTGTGCACATTTTGAAATGTCCACCCAACAAGTAGTGCCTAAACTTTTGATTTATACACCATACCAAATCCTTCATTCTCTGTCGTTGAGTAGTTATTCTCGGCCTTAGATAATCTTCTGCTCACCAAGGCTATAGGGTGGTTCATTTCTCCTTCACCGGCTTGTCTTAGCACTGCTTCCAACACAATGCATGAGGCATCAACATGCACATGAAATTCCTTTTTCCAATCCCGGTGAAGCATTTCAGCTTATATTATATATATTAATATATATATATAATATATTATATATAATATATAATATATATATAATATATATATATATATAATGATATGAGTTTTGCCAATAAATGAAATGACCCATTCATTGGTGGAGGAGCTGACTTGTGCATGAGGTGGTATCTTAAAATATATTGGAGGGCCTTTTGTTAATATTCAATTATAACTTAGCCTTTTTACAAAAATCACATTATAGGAGAGGCTATACCCATATTATAATAGAAGTCTGGCGATCCCCATCTGCCACATCACCGCTAATCACAATTGCAACTTTTCAGTGGTCTCTTACTACGCAATATATTGGAGAGGCCATTTTTAATATTCAAAAGGCCCACATGGAGGTCCCACATGCCACGTTGTTAATCACAATCACAATCCTTAACATCACCAATGTAACATGGCCGATATTCATACCGTTGATGAAACATATGCGATATAATATTAAACCATCGTTAATATATCCGTTAGATTCACAAGTCTTATTGCAATTAGTGGTCGGGTTCACAAGTCTTATCACAATCGGCATTTCGGCAGTGAAAACCCTTATGATTTGTGTAACTTCCCTGATACCTGAATGCAATACAATATAAAGGTATATTCTATGGAGCTATCGGGTCCGCGTATTATATCGTATTCGATGATTTGACATCCTTTGAAACTTGCGATTATTGTGGATGCGATGTTTCATTAAGTCATACTATAATGGTGCAATGGGTCCGCAATGTTATCACAATCAGAGGATTTGGATATACATCCCTTATGATTTGCGATATGAACGTTATGATAGGCGGGCGTGATATTTCATTAAGGTGAATTGTAATGGTCCCACGGGTCCACAATATTATATAGCAATCAACAAATTTGTATGTGACAAGGTTTTAAGGCTAGCAATATTGCGGATGCGATATTTTGTAGGGCATGTTGTAATGGGACCATCGGGTCCGTATCTCATATCGCAATCGGGGGTTCATTACCTTCTCCGATATGGCTCTTACTCTTGGTATATACAATAGATCTACATTGTCTTGGCTCATCGCTCCTGTGGTTTCTCTTTACACCTATTTGATACACTGCTTCGATAGCCCTTCTTCCGATATTTCTTCTATACTCCAATAACTCTTCTTCCGATAGCTCTTCTTTGATGGATTTTGATGAAATCTTCCTACTCCTGTTGCTTCACGAATCTGCTATGCTTGGTTTCACATCATTATTTACTATAAAAAATATTGCCATATTGACATCAATGACAATCTAGATCAACACGTCCCTCCGCGATGATCTGATCGTTCGTTGACATGCATCGCAAGCCCTACAATATGCTTTAGAATCTTTATGCAGCATAGGCCACCACAATCTTGCGCACATAAGATTCTGCATTGTCGCTTTTTCTGCATAATTTCCTCCCACAACCTCCTCATGAGCTTCAATGAGGATGTTATTTCGTTCAAAATCTGGAACATATCATTGCAATATCTCATCTGCGCCCATATTATATAAATATCCTGCAATCAACGAGAAATTTGACGCGTGCACAACTAACTCCTTATTTTGATGACTGGTGTATCCTTCTGGTGCCATTCTCGTAGTCAAAAAGTGGATAATACATGAAAGTTGTTATCTGCTACATGCACTGCCAAGAGTTGTGCATCGAGCAATCCTTCCTCCAAATTAGTGGGCTCCTCTCTTGTCTCAATCCACAATAGATGGTTAGGTCTTCCATTCAACCTACCTGGCTTCACAATCGCCTCGAAGTCATACTCCTAGAATAGCAGAAACCATTGATAGATCTTCCCCCTCAACACAAGCCTATTGACCAAGTATTTCAAGGCAGAATGATCTGTGCACATTTTGAAATGTCCACCCAACAAGTAGTGCCTAAACTTTTGATTTATACACCATACCAAATCCTTCATTCTCTGTCGTTGAGTAGTTATTCTCGGCCTTAGATAATCTTCTGCTCACCAAGGCTATAGGGTGGTTCATTTCTCCTTCACCGGCTTGTCTTAGCACTGCTTCCAACACAATGCATGAGGCATCAACATGCACATGAAATTCCTTTTTCCAATCCCGGAAGACCAAAATCGGCATGATGACCATCTTCTCCTTCAATACATCTAAACTATGCTGAAATTCTTCATCCCAATAGAACGTAACGTCCTTCTTCAGCAATTTCACCATAGGCATGGTAATCTGGGCATAAGCCTTGATAAATTCCCTGTAATATCATGTATGCCCAAGCATTGCGCGCAGCTGCTTGACACTTCTCGAGGCCTCCAAATTTACTATCACTGTGATCTTGGTAGGGTCCACCATCAACCCTTGCTTGCATACCACATCACCCAGTAAGATCCCAAAGAGGACACAGAATAGACACTTCTTTAGGTTCAATGCAATCTGGTATTTTTGGCACGTATCCATCGTCAAGTGCAGACTTTCTACATGGCACTTCACAAAGCCAAACACTATCCAGTCATCAAAACTCACCTCCAAGAACTTATGGATGAACTCCCTAAACACTGCTATAACTACGTAAGAGAATATCATGGGCGCATTCTTGAGCCAAAACGAAATGACAATATACTAAAAACAACCCCATTCAGTCATGGAGGTTGTTTTTCTCCTATCCTCCAACGCGATCTTGATCTGATGGTACCCTAAAAATCCATCAGTGAAGGAGTAGGCCCCCTTCCCTCCAACATTATCCAATACCTCATCATTAAACGGTGTTAGAAAAGGATCATGGATGCAGGAATCATTAAGTTTCCTTAGATCTATCCAAATCCTTTTTTGTCCCTTCTGTTTCATTTCTTGAATGACCATTGGGCTCACCCAATTAGATTCTTCCACAAGTTCGATAATGCATGCCTCAAGAATATTATCCAACTCCAAGTGAATCTTTTCCTTGTACTTGGGATTAAGGTGATACAGTCTCTACTTCATAGGCTTTGCGTCTAGTTTCAAAATAATTTTCTTCACACCCAAGTCACCTATGATGCCTTTCAGGTCCGAAAACTTGGTAGGAAAAATATCCTAGTACTCGCAAAGTAACTCAACAACTTTATCCATTGTGGCATCATCCAGTAGTCCCTGATCCTCGCAAATTTTTGCTTTGCTTCAGTACCAATGTTTACTTGCTTGGTTTTCAATGGAGCAGTGATGTCCAAGTTCTCTATATGTGGACCTTCAACTTCGCGATGGCCTTTTGCCACTAAAATATTGTTATTTCTTAGATCTTCATCCTCCCCTTCAACGGTCACATTATAGCATTCCAAGGCATGATGCAACTGGGTTCCCTAATCAGGCTACACCAACTCGAAAGGATCATGCGGAATTATGAATATCGTTGCCTTAACTACCTGCAAAGCTTCATCATTGCATTCAAACCCATCATCAAAACTGAAGGTCATTGAGAATCCCTCCCTTAGTATATCCCACTTCATGGTGCCATGGAGGAGCTCCATTTCCAGGTACCAATTCATAGGGATTGTCTCCAAAGCATGAAAGAATAAGTTCTGCTATTTTCCCTTATCATCCCTAGTTGTTACTCTGCTTCTCATCATGATATTCACATTTTGATCTTCCTCGCGGGGCTCAACACTCATCATTTGTAAGTTAGCGATCAACACAGGGCATTCTTCTATAATATGGTCAAACTGGTTGCAGTATTGGTAGGATGAGTAAGTATGATTCTGACACTCCCACTCTTAGAGCCCTAGTGTCCCATAGTTATAGAAAACAACCTGACCATGACCTCTCCTAGGTCCTCCTCCTCCTCAGCCTTGTCCTTGCCCCTGGTATCCTTCACACACTCCCCCAGCGCCCTGATCCAGAGGCCGAGTTTCTGCTTGCATTCGATAGGTAGGCATTCTTTCCATCATCAACTCATAGCTACAACAGTGGTGCCCATCGTGGTCCACTGATTTGTGGAAATCGCAGAACAACTGTTTTGGTGTCTGAATGAAATTTTGCAGCAAATGAAAATTATTCGTTACATGTTTTCCAACCACCTAACAAGTAGCTCACCATAGTTCGGGCCCCGCACTCAGTCCTGCTAGAGCTTCCCACCTCAAGGGAATTGATCCCCCTCCTGTAATATAATTTTCGAATGGAGAAATTATCTTTTATCATGCCCCTAGCTCTTTTTCTGCAACTGCGAGTGAATTTGCTGGACTCCCAAATTCGCAACCTGAATAGGTGTCTCGTGCAATCTCATTGCGATTTCCAAGAATTCTACTTGAGTTTCTATATTCTGTTGTGACAAAGCAATTCGCAGGTGGAGCAGAAGCGAGGTTACTAACCTTTTGCGGCGCTAACCATCTGTGAGCTTCATATTAGCTTCGTGGATCACACATTTCAGCCTTTGATCTAAATCCCAAGGCATCTCACCGACCCTCATCATGATTTCCTTAAATCCAACGAATGAATGTGAGTTAGACTTAGGCTTACTAAACTCCTTATTTAAAGCATCCTTAATATATGCTAGCATTGCCAAAGTATAATCAACACAATACTTAATATACCATGTCAGTGCACGATCTTACAGAGCAGTAACTAAGTGCGCCTTCTTTATGTTGTCATTAGTGATATACTGTGCGGTCCATACAACATTCGCAACAAACCAGAATCGATCTGTATCTTCGCTCCATATGCCCTTGAAAATCGGTAGCCTTATTGAGTTTGACATGTTGAATGGCGGTGGTGGTGGCAATGGTGTGGGCGAAGATGTATGCTATGGAGGTGAAGGTGGGGGCAGAGTGGATGGAAGATGTATCCATGGAAAACAGTATCTTATCAGTTGGACTATACTCTGCGGTGAGGCTTGTACCATTCCCTCGTCATCGCTTGAAGGAGGTCCAATTCATGGGCTATATTCAGGGCTTGCTTTCTCTTGATTTCTGAAGATCCGTCCACTTCGCATAGATCCAAACATCAAGGCAACGACATAACCCATTTCTCACACAAGAGCATCTTAATCTTGGTATTCAAAGATCTCATATACTTTCCTCGCAGTCCCTTGAAGAAGCATCACTCTGCTTCGCTGTAGTTGACCAAGGTATCAACTGCGAACTCTATAAAAAATCCTCCTATAATTCGATTGAGCCAGTGGTCAACAACGCGCGCGATCTTGTCTTCAGAAGCTTCCAACTTTCACACTAGCTTTGGAGTCCACACTATTGTGCAGTTAAGCCTCCACCTTCCTTGGTTGTCTGCCAACATAGCTATCCACTCGTATAGTACGATCGGGAAAGTGCAGAAGAAAATTTCATGTATTTCTATCTGCAAATATCTTTCTAACAATTGCTCCTTTGATAAGTGCAAATTCTTGTTCTCTTGTGCTGCAAATTCGTGAATCTTCCTATCCAACCATTTCTCAATTTATTTCTTGGTCATTTCTAGTAATGCGACATCAAACATCTCTTTATGCAGATCCAAGTCCTGGCTACAGAACCATTCATTGTCTTAGAGGGTCTTGACCCAATTCAGAGTTAATTGTGCCAAACAAAACCCTACACTACTGGCCCTTTTGGCATCAACTCGCGTAGCACAGGCTGAAGTCTCACTTGAAGCAATATGGGAGGATGTTGGAACCAAGTTTCTGCATCCAAAGATCAATGTGTTGTCATTTATCACCCTAGATCTACCTTTGTGTGGACCTATAAGCCCCTAAGGCTTTGTACGACAACTTCACTTAAACGGCCCTTAGACCTTCGCGAAGGTCTATGATAAGATTTTGTGAACCCTTAACAAATGAATCTCCCACTTATGTGCACCATTAAGCAACCCTATATCTGAGTTCACACAGATCTATTTAAGAGCTTAATAAACATAAAAAAAAAAAAAACTTATTATAATCCTCACATAAATACTTGGCATGCATTGTGATCAGTTAAAAGACTTATCCAATAAAGTAACACATCAATACATCAATATTTCATAAATACATTTATTCCATTGCAACATATATCGTAAACATAAATAACATAAGTAAATAGATAAACATATGAATTTATCCAACAGTCTTTTTTATTGATATTCAATATGATGTTACAAACTCAAAATTGTCCTACGCACTCAGCTGCAGGGGTCTGCACAATCAACGACAGAATCTTCTCTAGGCCTCTACGTACTCAGCTGCGGAGCCTTTTCCCTTCTCTATGACTCTGTAAGGGACACCTATTTATATCTTTTTACATACAATCCCATGGTCCGCGGGTCATGGGTGGATCTCAAAATCGACTCGTCTTTACATAAACAAGGGGTTAAAAACCCCTTTTGACTTCTAACTATCTACGTGCTCTGTTTCCACAAATTATAGAGACTTTACATCTTTTTAGCAAAATTTACATCAAAACTTGAGTTTTTAAGCCCAAAACTAACCCAGGGGACCCCATCCCAATAACCATAAAGTATCCCTCCTACTCCTACAACCCTTAAGTCCCGTATTTAATTCTAGAGAACATATAGGATTGGATTTGATTTATGCTGAAAATAATTTGGAATAATTGTTTGAAACATTTTTTCTTTTGTCCTTTTTCCATGAGTTGTGTTTTTACCCTTATTATGGCCAGATGGTAAGATTTATGTAGCTTATTTACTTTCTTTATCTTCAAGAATTTATCCATTCATAATGAATTGTTTCTTTTTAAGTTACTTTTTTTTCAACATTATTTAGATAAGTGATTTGTTTTTCCACAATGAAGAGAAGGATTGGGATCAAAACAATGATTCTCCATATGACTAACTTTTTAACGATGTTGACACTTATTGTTGAGAATTTGAATATTTTTAATAAATTATGTGCTCACAAATTGTAGTCATCTTGATTAACTTCAAATATGCAACATGTTTCTTTTATCATATCTAAAACGATGTCAATTTATATTGAATGATAATTTTTTCAAAGGTTTGACAAATATCTTGAAAAAATCATTATGTAACTCTTAGTGTTGCTCCTTTGCTTCTTCAAATTCATTTTTGCACTAATGTTGGGGCAAGTTTTGGTAGGAAGAAAAAAATGGAATTTTGAGGTAGTTTTGGGAGTTATGCACAAAGAAGAAAAGAAGCAATAGTGCAAAGAGGCAGCGCACATACATGTTATAGAAGCAGGAACGCGTAGAAATGGTGCATACAGGAAAAAAACACAAAATCGAAACAAGACATGAAAGCAAAGGAAACAAAATGATTAAAATTTACAACATCTTTGATTTTGTGTTGATTTGGTCCATATTAGCGAGTATAGTGTGTCTACCCATGGTAATTGTTTTATGTAGTAATGCCCATGGTATTCAAGTCTATGTAATTATGTATAAAGAGGCAAATGCCAAAGGGATTGGAGTTGCATGACTTTTTGTTTGGTTGGTCAATAGGCCGAGTAATTCTAGTTGCATTTTTGTATTAGTGTAATGTTGTGATTAAGATGGTGACTCGAGATGAAACAAGTCTATAATATGGTTGTATTGCGTTCAACGCTCCCTTTTCTTAGTAATGAAATATTTTTGGAGATTGATGTGTGTTATTTTTTAAGTCATATACTATATCCACATGTCATGTTAATTATGCTTGTGATGATGGATACCCCTTTTAAATTTTGTATTTAAGGTTAGTAGTGCTTTGACAATTGTTATGAATATGTATAATTGGGGTTAACATTCAAATTGTAGGGTGTGTTGTAGAATGAGTACACATATTAGATTCACATCCCCTCCCTGTTGTAGAAGCATGGTTATTGTAGTCCCCATCAGTTCCTTGCGTGAGACTTGGCCTGTTTTACAGGTGATGTTATAAGTGTTAGTATCCAGTGGGGTTTGTTCGTTGCATTTTGCACATTAACCCAGGTTGGATCATACAAAAGTGCCAAGAGATCGTTCTATGTAGTCTAGTTATTTAGGATACTCAACTCTCACCCAAGTTCAGAAAAAATAGTTCATAAGTATGAGAAGATCACGCGATACACATTTGATCCTCATCATTATGCATTCAGGTCAAGTGAGATCCTTACCAATAGTGGGAACAATGCCATTTTTTCTTAACTTACAAAGATGTTCAGGCATATGTGATTCATGTGAAGATGATTGAAAACAACCAGTAGCAGGGGAGATGAAAATGCAAAATTCAAATAACAACAAGGAGCAATACCAAGGTGATACAGCACAAAGTACATGCCAATCGGAGTGAGACACAAATATGGGACTAGAACAGTCACAAACCCAATTTGCAACAACAAATTCAAAAGAATTTCAAGCTATGATGTGTGCAAGAGTGAAGAGGACCTCGACCATAAGTGTGGGGGAAGGTACATCTTGTGCTGAGAAGAAGCACAAAGCAACTCATGTCACTCAGATGACACCTCTATCAAAATATGCTATCAAACATATTCTTGAGTAGGTCAAGAAGAAGACAAAGGAGGCACTGGGTAAGGTAAACAATATGAAGAGGGAGGCCCTGGGTAAATGAAACAAGGTAAAGAATGCACACTAGAGCTATTAAGCCAGTTGCTAGACAAATAAGTCAATTGCAGACAATTGACTACAATAA